>JAEOAE010003494.1:0-124789 GCA_036365155.1 Meriones psammophilus
GAACTTGATTTGGAATGTATTGATTTATGCTGCAAATTGAATATACGAACTCTTATTTTGAAAATACACCATATTAGTGGTGTTGTTTACAGTTGTATGAAAGGGTAAAATGCTGTTCAGTACTCACTTATTTAGCAAAATGAATAAATAAATAAATAAGTGTGTTCAACTCCTTTTCCTGCCTGATTTTTATGTTTCTTGGGCTCTTTTTTGTCATGTGGATGTGAGAGCTTCTGCTCTCTTGTCTACACTGCAGGTAGTAATAGAAAATGAAGAGCAGAAAGCACAAAAGCTAATTGAGGCAATTAACTACTAAAAGATTTTTAACATTTTAATTTGTCTATGCAGAAGAAAATTTAAAAACTGAGATTTTGTAGCAAGAGTTGTTATGAGAAGCAAATGTGCTATTTTAGTGTACTGTCTAAATGCAGAAATCCATTTTATTTGAAAGGTATGAAAGCTTCCTGCCAATGTATCATAGGGCATGAAAAAGGAAAAGTGAGCTTAGGAAACAGACTGACTCATATTGCTTCAATTTAAATGACAATAAATTATACTTTTAGAAAAATGTAATAGTCTCAGACAAATGACTCATCTCACTTTTTTCTTCTGATTAAATACCATGTCTTAGATAGTAACCATTTCACTTTTGCTTTGGAGAATGTGTTTAAAGATTTAATATTTTTATGCATCAGTTTATGTTTTATGTATTATATAATTAATGTAGTAATGATGATAACATTACATAGGGATTTTTATGAATAATTTTTAAAAGACTCATGGTATGGATATTCCCAGTTTACTGAGAAAGTGCCAGATTGATTTCCTAAGTGGTTATACAAGTTTACACCCCAGCCAGCAATGCAGGAGTGTCCCCCTCTCTGCATATCTTTGACAGCATGTGTTTTCACTTGAGTTTTTAATCTTGGCCATTCTGACCGGTATAAGATGGAAATGCAAGTCATTTTGATTTGCATTTCCCCGATGACTAAGGATGTTGAGAATTTCTTTAACTGCTTATGCACCATTCAAGATTCCTCTGTTGCGAATTCTCTTACCCTGTGTCTCAATTTTAAATTGGCTTATTTTGTTGCTGTTTATTTTCAGGAGTTCTTTAATATAATTCTGGATATTAACTCTGTGTCATATGTAGGAATGGTAAAGAGCTTTTCTCAATCTGTAGATGGCAATCACCTCCTATTGATAAGTGTCCATTGCTTTACAAAAGCTTTTCAGATTCATGATGTCCATTTATTAATTGTAGATCTTAAAGCTTTTTCTGATGGTGTTCTGTTTAGGAAGTTGTCTTATGCCAGTGAGTTCAAGATTGTTACCCACTTTCTCCTCTAACAGATTTCCTCTGGCTTTACATGGAGGTGTTTTTTCCCTTAATTTTACTTAACATTTATTACAATTTATTTACTTTGTATCCCAGCTGTAGCCTTCTCCCTTGTCTCCTCCCAGTTGCATTCTCCTTCCCCCTTCACATTTTTCCCCATGCCTCTCCACCAGTTCAATGACTGGGGAGGTCCTCCTCCCCTTCCATCTGACCCTAGCCTATCAGGTATCATCAGGACTGACTGCATTGTCTTCCTCTGTGGCCTGGCAAGGATTCCCACCCCAAATCATGGGGAGGTGATCAAACATTCAGCCACTGAATACATGTGAGAGACAGCCCCTGCTTACTAGGAATCCTATGAGGAGAGTGATCTGCCATGGGCTACATCAGAACAGGAGTTCTAGGTCCTCCACAGGTATAAGGCTTGCTTGATTCATCAGTCTCCACAGGCCCAATAGTCCCAGATTATTTTTTTTATCTCTATTGGTCTCCTGATAGAGCTACTGTTTCCTCCAGGTCTTTCTATCTCCCCCTTCTATAAGATTCTCTGCACTCTGCCCAAATTTGGCTGTGAGTCTTAGCTTCTCCTGTGATATCTTGCTGGATAGAGTCCTTCAGAGGCCTTCTGTGGAAACGTCCTGTACTGTTCCCTGTCTTCTCCCACTTCTGATGTGTATCCTGTTCTGTTTGTCCTTCTGAATGAGGATTAAGCCTCTGTCCTAGGGTCCTCCTTGCAGTTTCCCTTCTTTAGAACTATGGATTTTAGTATGTTTATCTACATAATATGTTTAATGTCCACTTATAAGTGAGTATATACCATGTGTGTCTTTTCGCTTCTGGGTTCCCTCACTCGGGATGATCTCTTCTAATGCCATTCATTTGCCTGCCAGTTTCATAATTTCCTTGTTTTTAGAGGCTGAGTAGTATTTCATTGTGCAAACGTACCACAATTTCTTCATCCATTCCTTGGTAGACTGACAAATAGGTTGTTTCTAGATTCTGGCTATTATGAATAAAAATGCTGTGAACACAGTTGAGCAAATGTCCTTGGTGAATGATTGAGTATCTTTCATATACATGTTAGGAATGGTCTAGCTGGTTCTTGAGGTAACATTATTCCTAATTTTCTGAGAAAGCACCAGATTGATTACCAAAGTGGTTATACAAGGTTACCTTCCCACCATCAATGGAGGAAGGTTCCCCTTTCTCTAGAACATCTCCAGCATGTGTCTTCCTGTGAGTTTTTTTGGATTGACATGCTTGCTTGATTCATCAGTCTCTGCAGATGACTAAAGAGGCTGAGCATGTCTTTAGTGTTTTTCTGCTTTTCCATATTATTCTCTCGAGAATTCTCTGTTTAGCAGTGCACCCCATTTTTTTTTAATTTGATTAATTGGTTTGTCAGTGTTTACTTTCTTGAGTTCTTTAATATATTTCTGGATATCAGCCCTCTGTCACATGTATGGTAGGTGAAGATTCTTTCCCATTCTGCAGGCTGTCATTTTGTTCTGGTGACAGTGTCCTTTCCTTTACAGAAGCTTTTCAGTTTCATTAAATCCTATTTATTCATTGTTGATCTTAGAGCCTGTGTTGGCGTTCTTTTTTGTGTGTTTCTTTGGGGGAAGAAGCTATGAAGGATTTTGTGGAGGAACCTGTCTACATTCCTTATTGGGGATTGACTTTGAGTTTCTATAGTCTCAACTGATTTCCTGTTGTTATTGTCTACTCTGTTGGGATTGAAACTGCTCTTTCTGATTCCTTCTCATGATCTCATGACTTCACCCTCATTGACTGTAACTCTAAGGCACATAAGAAAAAGTCAAAGCAATTCATATTCAGTGCTAATCTATTTTGGTATCCTGAGGTTTTTACATTTTTATTTCTGGTGTTTTTGAAGACTGAGTTTCTTTGTGTAGCTTTGGCTGTGCAGAATGTAGGTATGCAATCCAGGTAGGCCTCAAACATAGAGGTGCACCTCCTTGTGGCTCTAGAGGGCTAGCATTAAAGGAGGCCTAGTATGCATGGCATTTTTTTTTGAAATATAGGCTGATGGGCCTGATAGGTAGGTTTATGCACATGTCAAGCATATGCTTTTGTACTAGTCTTCATCCACATCCACACTTGAATTTTGGTATTCGGCAGAGAGTATATTCTATTTCTCAGAATGTCATATATTCATGACATTGTTACTGCCTGACACTTCTGAGTCATTGGATTACAGGTGTGTGAAGTTTTTCCTGCCTCTTGTGTTTGTGTTGATTACTTTAAATGAGTGAATACTAGTAGTATTTTGCCTGTATGTGTGACTATGCACCTCTTGTGTACTGGTTCTCACAATAGTCAGCGGATGACCTCAGATCTCCTGAATTTGGAGGTATGGAGAGTTGTGAGCCTCCATGTAAGCACTGGTAATTGAGCCCAGTTATTTGCAACACCAACAAGAGTTTTTCATTGCTGAGCCCCCTAAACTGCCTTATGTTGATCATTTACAACCAACTATTCCAGGTCTAATGTTTTCATCTGTCCATTTGTACATATTTGAGGATGAATTCCCTTTTAGTAAGCTCTCATTAATATAGTTTAAACTGGGCCACTTCTGGTTCCTAGTAGATACAGAACTGTAGTGAATATATAATTCTTTGTAGGATCTTAAGTAAAAACTATTGAGTTCTTTGTATCTTTCTTATTTGATTGATTTTTTGCTGTGAATACAGGTCTTAAATGTACTTCTGGATGTCAGGAAACTTGTTTCAGAGGCTGGGCTGACCTCTGACTCAATGAGATACACATACCTTTGCTTCCTGAGTGCTGGAATTAAAATCATGAGCCAATACTTCCTATTTGCCCATAATTTTTTAGTTAGTAATTGTGCATACAATTTCTGTGATCTGTGGTTTGTAGTGTTCATCAACTTCCTTGTTTTGCTTTCTTTATGTCTGTTAATTGGCATTTCTCTTATAAGGCTATATTCAATTCATAGGGTACAGAAATGAGGTGAACCTCCTCAATTAGTTTCCTTCTAAAATGACTTGGTGAGTTCATCAAAACCTTTGTGACAGGACATATCAGGGAAGCACCAGAATTATATGAATATATTACCAATGAAACATGCATTTATACTGTTGTCGCCATTGTGCTTTCTGTTATACTCATGTATGGTTTAATTTAGAATTCAGTAACCTATGACGATGTGGATGTCAACTTCACTCAGGAAGAGTGGGCTCTGCTGGATCCTTCCCAGAAGAGTCTCTACAAAGATGTGATGCTGGAGACCTGCCAGCACCTTACAGCTATAGGTAAGACAGTGAATTTTCTTTCTCTATTAAGGTAATGGGGACATCTTGTTGTTGTTGTTTGTTTTATTGATGCTCTTATATAATTTCAAGTTAGAATAGGGATGATTGAGGTGAAAAATCAGGCATGTTTCTAAGATTCACTGAACATAGTAACAGAAAATTTACCTATTTTTCAATAATATATATTACCCTTTCTGGTACATATTTTAGGCTACAATTGGGAAGAGCATAATATCGAAGAACATTGTCAACATTCTAGAAGATATGGAAGGTAATTATTTCATGGAAGTGGATATAATATGCCTGTGAAAAATCATTTTTTAATGATTTATTTATTCACTATTTATATATTATTGTGCCTGCATACCAGAAGAGGGCACAGGATCTCATTATAGATGGTTGTGAGCCACCTTGAGGTTGCTGGGAATTGAACTCAGGACCTGTGGAAGACCAGCCTGTGCTCTTAACCTCTGAGCCAACTTGCCAGCCCCTGTGAAAAAAAAAATAATGTGTCCCAGAAGTTTTAAAAAAAAAGCAACAGTGTGAAAACAAATACTACTTTAAGAGTATTAAGGAACATTAAATTCTCCCAAACCCATGTTCCTCACTGTCAGGTACATTATTTATATATGCACGGCATTGCAATATTAAAGAAGAGTGTGAAACCCTTGCTAAATAGACACTACTGTAAAAACAGTTTTGTTCACCTCTCATAATTCCTCTCTCCATGGATTACTGCCCCTCTGTCTTCAATTCTAGGCCTGGGCAGGTCACCTTCTAAGTTCTATACAATTTATCTGAGGCCTAGAAGATTTTCAGTCTGTGAGAATTACTGCTTCATATGCACACCCTATCTTGTTCTTTCTGAACTCATTCATAGCTGAGTCAATTCAGCTATTCTGGCCCAACTCCTCTCCTAGCTAACTTATTAAATCTGGCTTTTCTCCTGCCCTCTGAATTATGTTGTTTGTCCTCAAATAACTCCTGCAATTTTTTGCTATTCATCAGCCTCTTCCTTATTTTCTGGCTCTCTTGATCTTTACCTTAGTTCTCTCACTAAAACCTGTCTTTCTACTACTGTCTTTCTATTACTTTCTATACATTAAAACTACCTGCTCTCTCCATGGAGTGCACCTTAAGGAGCTTCCTTTCCTCTCTCTTCTCATGAGAGATGCACATATCCTAATCTGTCAACTATTTTTCAGATTTTGTCCCCTTTTGTGCCACTGAATTAGACATCCCTTTGAAACATGGGTGCTTCATTTCTACCACCTATTTTACACCCTTTGTTTGAGATTACAGGCATGTACCAACATGCCTGAACCTAAGCTTTTCTTTACGAGACATTGGTGTATACCAGGCTGGCATTGAAGTCAGATCTGCTGGCTTCTCTCTCCTGGATTAAAGGTGTATTTTATTCCAGCCAGATCATGTAGACATCGAAGGACTTTGGATGGGATCTTTTACCACAGCATCCATGTTCTAAATTAAAATTCCTCTATATAAATGATAAATTATTACTTACATCCACATTTTACATACTCTGTAGAAATTCCTATCTGTTGAGTATCCTACTGCTCATACTGCAAAAGGCATACTCATTGAATAGGTGATAATTTCATGTACAACACCTCCTTGTGAGAAAATATTCCATAGCAAAGGTGATTTTACTCAAATCCTTGAAGTAAAGTTTGCTAAGCTACGTTAGACGGAAGGTATGAGAATCAAGAATATTGTTGGGGAGGAAACCAGAATCCCTATAGCACATGTCTTTGAAGAACAAAGTATCCAACTATGTGAATTTGGGAATCTTTCATTTGTTATTCCTCTTTTAGTAGTTATATCCTTTGTCATAATTCATACAAGTCATGTGAGGGTAAGGATATGGAACGAAGAACATACCTCTCTCTCCCAGAACAATTAGAAGACATGTCCTAGTCCTTACTTTGAGTAGGCTTTTTGAATGTGGTGCAAGTTTACATTGAATTTATTAATAATTATTCATAATGAAATTATTAATTAATTGTTAAAGAATATTCATTCTGTCCTCCATAGCTATGATGTTCTTGTAGATCTCCATCATTAAGTCTTTGTTGAGATACTTTTTGGAAGGATCCAGCAAAGCCTGCTTTTCCTGAGTAGGCATTTTCCAGAAGCACATCATCATGTGCTTCTAAACTATCCTATTGCATTCTAAACTATCCCATACATGTATATAACAGAAAGCATGATGTTGACAACACTATAAGTTTATATTTGTTCATGTGTTCATTCATTCATTATTAATAAAAAATGAATTATAAACTTGTATCACATTCAGAAAGTCTAGGCAAAGCAGGGGACTATTAATAAATTACACTAATATTCTTCATTAGTTTTCCAATCTCATTGGGCATATAACAAACAAACAAAAAAAAAAAAAAAAACACTCTCACTACAGAAAATCCCTATAATTTCTGGCCCTGTGGAAACTTTTCTGTCTATTATGGTTCATTTGCAAATGTAGTATGAGTCCAACTACAGGAAAGTTTATGAATTCAGTCACTGTGGTAAAGCTGACCCCTTCTAGGTCTTTTTAAATATGTGAAAACCCACTTACATAAAAATGATGCTCTAAGTGGGCCAAGTATTAAAGTTTCTTACCACCAAAGGTATCTTGGAAGGTACAAAACACCCACAGTCAAGGGGGTAACTATGAATGTAAACAAAGTGATAAAAGGTTAAGAAGCAACTTCATTTTACAATTAGATGAAATTGCAAACTTATTTATGCCAAGAAAAAGATTCATCAGTGTAATGCCTATGGTAAATCTTACAGATACCCAATTATCTTTGCAGGAATGAAAGAAGACATATTTATGAGAAGCACTATGAATGTAAGCAGTATGGTAAAGCCTTTTCCCAGCCCAGGAGTATCCTAATGCCCAGAAGAACACATACTGGAGAAAAACCTTATGAATGTAATCAGTGTGGGAAAACCTTTTCACAAGTCAGTAATCTCCAGAGTCATAAAAGAACACATACTGGAGAGAAGCCCTACGAATGTCATCAGTGTGGTAAAGGCTTTTCATACCTCAGTACACTCCAAGTGCATAAAAGAACACATACTGGAGAGAAAACCTATGAATGTGTTCAGTGTGGGAAAGCCTTTTCACAACATGGAAATCTTCAAAAGCATTTAAGAACACATACTAGAGAGAAGCCCTATGAATGTAATCAGTGTGGGAAAGCCTTTTCACAAGTCAGTAATCTCCAGAGTCATAAAAGAACACATACTGGAGAGAAACCCTATGAATGTAATCAGTGTGGTAAAGTCTTTTCATACCTCAGTACACTCCAAGTGCATAATAGAACACATACTGGAGAGAAACCCTATGAATGTGTTCAGTGTGGGAAAGTCTTTTCACAACACGGAAGTCTTCAAAAGCATTTAAGAACACATACTGGAGAGAAGCCCTATGAATGTAATCAGTGTGGTAAAGCTTTTGCACAGTCCAGTAATCTCCATGTTCACAAAAGGACACATACTGGAGAGAAACCCTACAAATGTAATCACTGTAGTAAAGCCTTTTCCCAATCCAGTAATCTCCATGTGCACAAAAAGACACATACTGGAGAGAAACCCTAGGAATGTAATCATTGTGGTAAAGCCTTTTCAAAACCCAGTAGTCTTCAAAGGCATAAAGGAACACACAATGTAGAGATACCCTACGAATGTAATCAATATGGTAAAGCCTTTCCATGTTGTAGTGGTCTTCAGAGGCATAAAATAATTCAAACTGCAAAGAAATCTTATGAATGTAAACAGTGTGTTAAATGCTTTTCACAACCCAGTTGTCTCAAAGTGCATAAAAGAACACATACTGGAGGGAAATCCATAAAAAATGTATTCTGTGTAGGAAAGCCTTTTCATGAAACGGAAATCTCCAAAATAATAAAAGAACACATGCTGGGGAGAAATCCTGTGAATGTAATCATGGTGGCAAAGCCTTCACACATTGCAGTGATCTACAAAGGCATGAAAGATTTCATACTGGAGTGAAACCCTATGAATATTCTCAATGTTGTAAACCCTTTGCACATGTCTCCATATGGATCAAAGATTTCATACTGAAAGAAACCCTATGAATATGAGAGTAAACCCTTTGTATGTCAATTTTTTTTGAAAGAAAGTATACTGGAGAGAAAAACCTTGGAATGTTTTTTGTGAACATACATTTTTATATGCTTCCCGTTAATGAATGAATCATACTGAAGAGAAGCCCTATGAATGTGTTTAATATGGGAATTCAAGTCTTTGTGTTTCCATGTTTCATAGAGATGTAATGAAGTGGTCTAATCAGTAATCAACTGCAACTCACTACATAGCTTGATGTGATATGAACATGCATATATGATTGGACGTTCTGTGATTCTGTATGTTCCTCCTACTCATCCATTTGTCATTTCATCTTGAAGCACTGCATTGTTTAGGAAATATATAATATAAAGGTTCTAAATAATGTAACAGCAAGGATTTTTCTTAAAATTAAAAACACTTCTGGGGTGTGCGTGTAAACTGTTTATGGGGTTTTAGGCCATGACAGATATGTTCAGAGTGGGAGACAACTTTATCACATCTCATTTGTCCATCTTAATATGAGGATTGAGGTCTGCTTTCCCGCTTTGGACAACAGAAACCTTTCCTACAGAGCTATTTTCCCGATGCTCAAATAAGAGTAGTTGAGATATTAAATCGATAAAATATTGTCGTCTTTTCATATTGTAAACATACTGTCATGTAATAGTTAAGGGATTCAGGGCAATTTGAATGATGAAATTTGTTTGAAAATGAGAGTGTGCAGCCAGTTCTCCTAGGCACTGAGCCACATGTTTAGCCCCATGAAAGTGTCATGAATCACATTTTGGTGTGAAAGGTTGATCCGAACTTCATCTTTAACTCAGCTCTTATGACCCAGAAGAAAGAGAAGATTGAGAGCATAAAAAGTAACTTAGGCTTGGTGCTGAAAGAAGTTTCTAATCCAAATCTTCACAAAAATATGGAAGTATCTAAAATTATCAGTACAAAAACTGACAGTACACGTGTTTAAAAAGTGCTTGACCACGTGGCCAAAGCCACAAACTGAGTTTATCTCCCATAGGCAGCAATGGGAGCCCACAAGGACACGTGTCAGGTGTACCCCTTCTTGAGAATATGCCTAATGTAAAGAGAGAAAAAGAACTTGTAGGCATGAAGATCAACTTTTCAGAAGTGAATTGTATTCTGCTTCCCTGATGCACGCAAACATTCAGTTAGGAGCCGTGAATAGTGAAGACTCCAAATGTTGTAGAGATTGTTTTCAGGGGATCCTGAGATTCAAACAGATGTCAATAGAAGGCTGGAGAAATCAGGCGTTTACAGACCTCTGGAGCCTGGATGAACTATAAAGGAAGGAAATTTGTATGTTAAAGAAAGGATTAAAGTCCCAGAGAGCAATTAATTCTTGGGTTGTACCTGAGGACAAGCAGCCTTCTATTGTATTCTCTGTATCCGCTCAGCTGTGGTGGGTCAATTCTCCAGTTCTTCCACTGTTTCCTTGTCTTTTCAGATACCTGTAAGTGTCAGTCAGAATACCATGCAGGTGGCCACTTGGTTGTCTCGAATAAGACTTTAAATCTCCTCAGTCCCAACTCTGTCATCCCTGTAACATCTCTACCTGGCAGGAATAACAATATTCTGAATAAACATTCCTATATCTCTATTAGGTTGGCATCTAGTAAATCAATGGACTCCATATAATTCTATTCTCCTCAGGAATGTCATCGTTGAATGTCATCTATTCCCCTAGATGAGATATTTTCTGCTCAATAACATTATGTCATGTGAATATCTTCAGGAAAGAAATAATCTGAGAATGGGGGAGGAATTTATAGATGGGAAGTTTTTAACATATGGCCTGGTGAGTTTACTTAGTTGTGTGCATCTCTGGCCTTCTATGTAAATCTATTAAACCTAAAGGATGATTTACTAATCATATGTTGTGCTTCACACCCATCACAAGCTGCTGAGGTGCCTCTTTGACAGCATCCCTCAGTCTCTACCTTCTAAAGGGCATGTTTGGCATACCCCACCTCTACTCTTAACTTTCCAGTCCAGTAGAATGGGCTTGCCCTCTCCCAGAGGCTCTCCCTGTAGAGCCAGATTTTTTTTTTTTTACTCTATATGTTTTTCTTCTCTCCCTCTTTCTTTCTGTGTTTCTTCTCTTCCTGTCGTTTTTCTCTGTGTTCTCTCTCCCTCTCTCTACACACACTTTGCTTTGCCCACACTTATGTCTCCTGCATGGGAGCTTCCATGGCGCTATTCCTTAGGGACTGAGAACCCTCTGTGAACTGTTTTCAACAAGCCTCCATTTAATGTCTTCATGTCTTCAATTAGCAAATTTCACCTGTGGGAAGAAAGATAAAGTATAACCTTATATATTCATCAATGGTTGAAATTAGTCACACTGAATAAATATATTATACGTTTCCAGTTTGCGCTAATAATTTCTGTTTTAACCATTATGTTCTCTTTTTTTTCCTTAGCCACCTATCAGAGGACTAGGGAAGGTGCACAGGGGGAGATGGTGATGGTTGGAGGGAATGGATGGAGATGGAAAGGGATACAGCCAGGATACAAAATGAATAAATTGTGATAAATAAATAATTAAAAATATTTTTGTTGTCAAAGTTTGTTCTCTCTTTTTTTAGTTGAATGAATAGTCTCAGTATGATTCTCAGGCTGACCTGGAACTTACTGTACATACTAGATCTGCTTACCTTGCCTCCCTAGTATCTGCAGGATATTTGGGCATTGTCTACCTCGATAACATAGTTCTTTTAATGAGCTTATTGAGAATGAGTCACTGAGTCCAGGATTATTGAGTATGAGTCACTGAGTCCAAATAGTTATGGTAGGTAGGAAACAGGCTCTGGTCCTAACTACAGTAATAGAAAGTGTTCTTCAATTGCAGTTGATTGTCTTGAAATCCTCTCCTTTATTTTTTTAATTTTTTTATTTAACTTTTCTCAATTACACTTAATTCATTTTGTATCCCCATAACCCCTCCCTCCTCCCCTCCCAGCCCCACCCTCTGCCCCACTTTCTGCATGCATGCTTCTTTCCAAAATCACTGATAGGGGAGGTCCTCCTCTCCTTTCTGATCTTAGTCTATCAGTTATCAGAAGTGGCTGCATTGAAAGGGTTCTAGGTTATCTCCATGAATAGTCCTTGGTTGGAGTATGAGTCTCTGGGTAGTTTTAAAGAAAATTATTGTTTTTCTTTAACATTGAGTTTTTAATACTCATCATAGTAGATTGGAGTTCAATCATTATGCAACAGATAGTGAAAACCAGCCTCGCAGACATAAGTAAGTTCTCAATATAGTTAAGTGAAACTATGTGTTACACTCATCCCAACATTCTATTAAATCACTGAGGTTGAAACCATCCAAGCCAGGCATGGTAACACAGGCCTGTAGTCCTGGTGTTCAGAAAGAGGAGGCAGGAACTTCAAGATGTCAAAGTAATCCAAGGAAACATCCTAGGTCAATGGTATAATGGGAGGTCCACAGAAGAAAGGGAGACTGATTGGTTAAGATCAATGTGCATAGTCCTCCCTACAGCTCCATAACTTCAAGGCTATGCCAGCATCATATGTTATCTAAGCAATTTGCCAACCAATGCTTGGTAATGTTTCCTGTCCAGTACAGGTTAGGTCACTTCAGGTCAGAATCCTGTTGGGCATTGAAGACTAGAACTCTCCTGCAAGTGTGGGAATTAGCCACAGACAGGGATGTGCTCCTTAATTATCCTATAGAAAGCGTTCAGCACACACACCTTACACACACAATCACTCCATACTTATTCACACATTTTTTAAGACATCGGAAGGAGAGAATTTGAAATGGGGTAGAGAAAGGACAAGAAAAGGGGACTTGGTGCAATTAATTATAATTATCATCTGTACATATAAATTTAAATAGAAAGAGGCTATAGAGAACATAGGAGTTAATAGCTCTGCATATTGTTATAGGAGACAGGTTCCATTTCAGGAATCCCAAGCTAGCTAAGTATACCCTGTAAATGCATTCCCAAGGGATCTGATGTCCTCTTTGGCCTTTGCAGGTATGACACATGGACACGTGAATGCAAAACATCCATATAAATAAAAGACATACAAAGCTTTAATATGTGGCTTTCTCAGGGCTGAGGAGATGGCTCCGTGTTTTAGTAGAAACTCAGGACTTCACAAAAGATAATGCCGAATCCTGTCTTCCATGGACACAGCCTCCCCTTTCTTCTGACTGAGAGATTCACACACAGACTGGGGGCACTTAGATACCCATAACAAAAACATCATCCTACCTGCTCAACACAGACATAGACCTGCTGAGTACTCTCTCTATTTCTTTCTCTCTTTCTCTCTCAGTCTGTCTCTCAGTATGTCTCTCTCTCTCTTTTGCTGTGTCTGTTTATTTCTCTCTCACAAACACACCTTCATGAACTCCACCAGCACAGTGCCCTCTACTGGCCCGCTACCTCAGACAATAGACAGAAGATTGTGAGGTGAAAGCTCCCTCACCTTCTTGTCCCTACTACCCTATTCTTTTTGAGAATACTTAGACTCTAGAGAGAGACACACCTCAGCCAATGATGCCATATCTTTTAATTTTCCTCAGTCAGTTTTATTAACTGAGCCCAAGACTTCAATTATATAATCATATAAGGCCATCATCATTCAACCTACCACATGACCTGTAGCCAAATTTTTCACGGAGTCTATTTTCCACTGTATCTTCATTACTTTGACCTCCATTGCCTGTATTACTCTCACCACTCTTTTTTCAGTTCAGTTCTTCCTGGAAAGCAACATTAACGTCCATGTTGAGTATGCAATGGCTTTTGATATTTAGATATTTTACATATTGTGTATTGGTCCAAATAACGATATTCTGAATTTTTGACAGTAACAAGGCCATTTTGAAGGTACAAATTTTGTTCTACCTTTATTCTCTGTTGCTATCATTAACACCAATAACCAAAAATGACTAGGGTGATGAATCTGCTTCTTTGGCTGATGCTGGCAGGCCCCAAACATTGAGGGAGCTCAGGAAAAAAAAAAAAAAAAAAAAAAAAAAAAAAAACCTCAGGCTATCAAATGAAGGCACAGATTATGTTGGAACACTATTTGTTACTATGTTCTTTTACAAGGTCACTGTCTACTTCTCTAAGTTTTCTTAACCAGCTCAGGCCACATGTTGAGGTAAATTTCCACCATCAGTGCCTGGGGTTTGCCCCTGAATTCAAAACCACTGTATTCACCCACAAACATAGCCACAAGTGATTCTTCTCTGGGGAACCCCTAGTTGGTACTCCCTCAGATCATGCTAAGCTCTGTAACATTGACAGCTAAATTCAAGGAAGACACCCAGACAAGGTATAAGAATTTTTTAACAATTTAAAACCAATGTATTAGCCATCTCAATCATCTTAGCAGGAAAACCACAAGCTAACACAGGAACAATTGAAAAATAATAGATATGCCAAGAAATGGGTTACTGACTTTCCCAGAACTGAAATTTTTTTTCCAGATAGAAAGGCATCCCTCTCTAGAGTTTTCTCCAGTCATGGGGCAGATCAGAATAGCCTACTATGCTTCCCCAGTTAATCTCTGGTTTCTACAGATGCAGCCACACATATGCTAGTAAGAAATAAGTGCTGTCTATGACATAGAATGTGTTGCCTGATTTTCACTACTTCATCATAACCAGGCTATTTTGCCTGGCCTGAGGATGCAGAGGATTTCAGTCTTGATATGAATTGATTTATTATTTGTGAAAAGAGGCTCCCTTTTTTTGCGAATAAGGGGAGGGATAAATAGGATGAGAAGGAGAGGAGGGAGAGGACTGTGATTGGGATTTAAAATGAATATAGAAATTAAAAGGAAATATAAAAAGAAATGTCAACCATAAGTCTTTTCTCTCAAAGAGTGTACAACTTGTATTTAACATATGGAATTCAAGTCTCAACATGTCCTCCATCCAGCATAATATTCTTCCTTCCCAGGAACATGACTGAATTCTAGATGTTTCATGTCCAGGATCAGTGACCTTTCTTTCCTGGAGCAGTGTCTTCCTGCCCCTTCCTCCTTTTTTCCATATGCACCAGTTCCTTTCATACTCACATTGTGAAGGAGATTGTGAGCTCTGACCACAAATTTCGGAGAAAAAAGCTCAGTCTCCACCACATTCCCTAGAATAAAACCAAGTGTGTTTGCTATTGTGGAAATGTTCTTCTCCCAACTAGGTAAGTTCCCTTTTTACAAGCACATCCTCCTGATTAAGAGAAAAGGTGTTCTTGTCCAGGTAATTATTTGTAGCAATTCATATTTTAGTCTCAGAAGGTAAGTCAGTTAAGGAACCACCTGAATCATCCTCTGAAGATAAAACCACCCACCAGCTTCTGTAATGGCCTTGTACCTCGAAAATTCTCCAGCTGTGTAAAGGAACCCCTTGGATTCAGGTCTCTAGACATTACAGTGACTGTGGTACAGGGAAATTACCAGGGCAACAAGAACCATCTGGGCATACACCAAAATTAAGAAATGCTGTGGAGAAACAAAAAGTACTGCTTTGGTAATTGGGTCGTCTCAGGGTTGAGACATGTGTTTGATATGATATTTGGGTGCAAGAAATCTCATAAAAAGATATTGAGCAAAATGCAAACCAACATGGTTGAGCCACCTAGGTAGAGATAGCTCTAGAGAAACAGAAAGCAGAAACAGATAAACTGAAGAGAGAAATCATTTCCTGTTAGCACAGGGCAGCCAACTCCTCTCTTGCTGTGTGACAGGCTTCCTTCATCTCACTAGCCCTACCCTGAACTGGAAGAGATTGAACACTGAAAGAATTCCAACTTAAGTTTCAATCCAGGCTTCATAATATGGTTCAAGTCTCTATCCTCTGACTGTGTGTCATTATCTGTAGTTTCCCTCCCTACCAGTCCCCACAGAAAATGATGGCAACATTTAGATCAGCTCTGCAGTCAAAGGCAGTGTCTTGGCGTGGTTAATTTTGACTGTCTTCAATGCCATAAGACAATGCTTTCCTGAGGAAAAAGGACACATACACACACACAAACTGCCAATATTTTACTGATGATAAACTATTTTAGAAAGTGTGTTTCCAAGAGTATTAAATTCCAGTGCATATAGAAGGTCACAGATCCATCAGATCTCAGCCCACAGCATAGTCAATCACAGCACAGTGGGGTCAAGAAACCTCTTGTGCCTGGGGACTAAGGAGGTACACTCCCTGGATGACAAGGCTTTGCTTCCACAGTTGCAGTTCCTGTGGTAAAATATGTGGACTCCACAGTTTCTGATTGAGACAACAGAATTCTTTCCTTTGTTCCATTTTTCCCCAGCCATAGAAATCTTCTCCTCCTGTATCCAGGCCAAACTAACATGCTTTTATAAAGAAAAGGGAGTCTGACTGGACTCATCTAAACCATGTATCCCACAGGGCCATGTGACTAATGAGTGTTGATCTCACCATCCATTGAAGGTGAGCTAACTCTTCTCATGAGTTCATGTTGCTATGAAAACATGTGGTGACCTTGGAAGCACATAGAAAGGAAAAATATTGAATAGGAGCTTGCTGCATTTGCAAAGGTTTAGTCCATGATTACCATGGAGGGAAACATGGCAGCAAGCAGGCAGACATGTGGCTGGGGAAGGAGCTGACAGTTCTACATCATGATCAGCCAGCGGCAGAGTCACCCTAGGACTGCTTGAGCATATGAGAAGTCAAAGTCCAAATTGCCACTGACACACTTCCTCCCAGAAGGGCACACCAACACTAATAAGGCCCACACCTCTTGACCTTGGCACTGCCAATGTGTAAAACATTCAAATACATGAACCTGTCTGGGCCATTCTTTTTCAAACCACCCCATTGACCTTGAGCACAATGGAATCATGTGGTTTGATCTCCTTTTGGCTAGTAACCTTACAACCATGGAAGCAACCATGAATTTGCCATGTTCTTTACTAATGATTACATAAAAAGGTAAATGCTATGTGACTTCTCGGTTACTGTTGCATAGAAGAATATGGAGGCATCCATGAACTTCCTGCTGTCACTGAGCTCTCTGGGTTTCACCTGATTTTTACTAAACATGTGACCTTGAGAGACCAAAGAATTTTGGGCATTGGTTTAAAGTTAAAGCACAAGCCTGAAGGAAAGCCAGCCAGGTGCAGACAAGTCCGGCCACCTGGGGAAAGGAAAGTGCTTCACTACATTCTTTTCTTCCTCACTAGAGATTCAGTTGCTAGGAAACTGCCTATGCATTCCTTTCTGTAACCCATATTCTGATGCCTCTCCTCTAAAGGTTGACTTAAAGAGTTTTTCTTCATCATGAATTGGCTCGTGTAACACGAATCAGGCATGTAGGCTTGATGTCAGAGAGAGTAATCCTTCTCAGTTGGTGGTGCCATTTGGGAAGAATTCAGAAATGCTGTCCTGCTGAAGTAACATGAGGTGGGCTTTGAGAGTTTACATCCCCACAGCATTTCCAGTTTCCTTCTCTGCTTCATGCCTCAAGATGATGATGTGAGTTCTTCAGCTGCCAGATCAGAAACTTGCTGTCACAGGACTTTCATAGTGATCCCATATACCTCTGGAGCCATAAGCCAAGGGGAACTTTATTGTAAAAGTTGCCTTAGATACTGTTTCTCCTCACAGCAATAGAAAAGACATACTAAATACCCACAAAAAAATAACTGTGGCCCAGGTTATCTCCATGCAGAGTTCTTGGTTGATTCATCAGTCTCTGTGGGCCCCCCGGGCCATGATTTTTTGGCTGTGTTGATCTCCTTGTGGAGCTCCTGTCACCTCCAGGTCTTTCTCTCTCTGCCTTCTTTCATAAGATTCCCTGTACTCTGCCCAAAATTTGGCAATTAGTCTCAGCATCTACTTTGATACCCTGCTGACTAGAGTCTTTCAGAGGACCCTATGGAGGGCTCCTGTTCTGTTCCCTGTCTTCTCCTATTTCCTATGTCTATGTCTATCCTGTTTGCTCTTCTGAATGAGGATCAAGCCTCTTCCCTAGGGTCCTTGTTGTTGTTTACCTTCTTTAGGAATCTGTGTTTTAGTATGTTTATCCTATATCATATGTCTAATATCCACTTATAAGTAAGTATATGCCATGTGTGTCTTTCTACTTCTGGGTTACCTCATTTAGGATCATCTTTTCTTGTGCCCTCCATTTGCCTGAAAATTTCATGATTTTCTCATTTTTAATGGCTGAGTAATATTCCACTGTGGAAATCCACCACAATTTCTTCATCCATTCCTCTGTTGATGGACAACTAGGGTATTTCAAGAAACTTGCTATTATGAATAAAGCTGCAATAAATATAGTTGACAAAATGTCCTTGTTGTATGGTTGAGCATCTTTCAAATATATACCCAGGAATGCTCTAGCTGGATCTTGAGGTAGCACTATTGCTAATTTTCTGGGAAAATGCCAGAATGATGTCCAAAGAGGTTTTACATGTTTACATTCCTACCAGCTATGTAAGAGAGTTCTCCTTTCTCCACAACCTCTTTAGCATGTATTCTCACTTGAGTTTTAAAACTTAGTCATTCTGATGGGTGTAAGGTGGAATCTCAGGATTGTTTTGATTTGCATTTCCTTGATGACTAAGAATGTTGAGCATGTCTTTAAGTGCTTCCCTGCCATTTGATAGTCCTCTGTTAGAATTCTCTGAGTAGCTCTGTACCCCATTTTAAAAACTGCTTTGCTGTTGTTTACCTTCTTAAGTTCTTTATATATTCTGGATATTAGCCCTCTATCAAATATAGGTTGGTGAATATCCTTTCCTTGTCTTTAGCTTGTGGTTTTGTTCTGATGACAGTATCCTTTGCTTTACATGAGATTTTCAGTTTCATGATGTCCCATTTATTGACTATTGCTCTAAGAGTCTGTGCTGTTGGTGTTCTCTTCAGGGAGTTGTCTCCTTTGCCAATGAGTTCAAGGCTCTTCCCTAACTTTTCTTTTAAGAGATTTAGTGTGTCTAGTTTTATGTTGAGGACTTTCATCCAGGTGGACTATAGTTTTGTGTAGGGTGAAAAGTACAGATGTATTTGCATTCTTCTACATGTAGACATCCAGCTAGACCAGCACCAATTCTTGAAGATGCTATCTTTTTTTCCATTGTACGGTGTTGTTTTCTTTGTCAAAAATCAAGAATCTGTAGGCATGTGGGTTTATTTCTGGGTATTCTTCTCGATTCCACAGATCCACCAGTATATTTCTATGCCATTACCAAGCCTTTTTTTTTTTTTATTGCTGTTGCTCTATAGTACAGCTCAAAAACAGGGATGGAGATAGCTCCAGAAGATCTTTTATTGATTCTATTTCACCAAATCTATGAGTCTGCTTTTTTTTTTTTTTTTTTTTTTTTTTTTTTACAGGGCATTTAATCCCCTTGAGAATCCCAAAACTGAAAATTGAAAAACCCTGTTTACTATTGTTTGAGCCCTAATACACACCTTTAATCTGAGAACTTTCTGTTTATTGTAAACCTATGATTATAGTTTGGTTCACCTAGCCATAGCACAGAACTTTATTCTGAGAATCCTTTGTATCCTGGATCTAAAACTTAAGATTATATAACGTTCAGATTGATGATCAGAACAAGGTTTGCAACCATATATGTGGAATACAGAAAGCAGCACTTGAATTGCACAATAACTTTATGCCTACCAAATACATAGATAAGAAACCTGTGAGCTTCCCTTAACTCTTTTTATATTTTCATATATACTGCAGATTATAATTATCATTTTACTCAGTTCATACACTGTTAAACAGCTAGTTTGTTCACCAAGTGATGAATACTTTGTAAATAGTTTTGCCTGGTATTACAGATTGCTTTTTACACATACACTTAATATTCACCATTATACCAATTATATTGCATTGAATTCTACTTTAGTGACAATCTTTTAAAACATAGTCATAATATTCATGGTTCTTGATCTTAACATTAGAGTTGATTTTTATGTCTTCCATGGTATAGAATTTTACATTTTATAGGTACATATGACATATTTATAAATAATGCTGTATTTATGCTCATCTTTGTATGTATATATATATATATATATATATATATATATATATATATATAGAGAGAGAGAGAGAGAGAGAGAGAGAGAGAGCCTGGTTACTGTGCAATATGTTGTTATGGCATTTCAACTAATTTTCATGTTTCAATGATTTTCTACGAGGAAGGCAGTGGATATAGCGAAGTAGATAGAAGTGTATAAATTAGAATTAGGTCAATAGTTGTGGTTTATTAAGTTGAATTTTGTAGGTTCTTTTTCTAAGATCCATGACTTCCCTCTCCTGGAGTACTTGGCTAGGTTTCTAATACCAGACATGTTTTCCATTTTCTTTGTTGGGCCTTCAGTTCAACTGAACAGATGTTAGTTACCATCAAGATATGAATGCCACTATGGAAACCATAGGGATATGTTGCCATGGTAATCACTGCTTTAGTTTATAGGTACAGCTGTGTAACACTGTTGGTTGCTTGCCTATACTATCAAGCTAAATAAAACCATCCAGTGCTATGAAAGCTAGTCTTCATTCAGGAGGCTTTCAGGTCAAACCCAACTTGAATTCTCTGATGCCTGTTTCTGAACTCCATGTTAGCTTCAAGAAATGGGGTCTTGCCTTCAAATTCTGGGATAGAACCAAAGGTAACAGCAGCAACCTAAAGGTTTTTCACGTGCGTTGGACACTGTTCATGTGAAAGAGAATTTTTTCCATGCATGGCACTGGTGCTTTTATTACATAGTAGTCTATGTCCTCTGTGGGGAGCATTGGTGGCCCATGTCTCATAACTTTTTACAAACTGTATGTATGTTTATATAGACACATACACACATGTGTTAGATATGTCTTATTAATGACATTCTTTCTACCAGGGAATGACCTGAACTTTCTTAAGGTCACTATAGCTATGCATTTTTTAGCTTTATTCATCTTTTCAAAATGGCAACTCTTGGTTTCTCTCTTTACATTGCATTTTCTTAAAGTGCATCATAGCTCTAATCTCTTATCATTATTTAGTCCCTAGTGTTTCTTAGTAATTGCAATGTTATTTTTTTATTTTCTCAAGTGCTCTGTATTATTTACTTCTGTATAGAAAATTATCTCCTATAGCCCAGGCTTGTCTCATGTTATGTAATTGCAATTGTCTTGAGTACCGAATCCTGTGTCTGCTTCGTAGTGTTGAGAAGACAGTCCTGAAACTCCTTCCAGGCTGGGCCTTACTGGGCATGAGAAGAAAAAGTAGGCCAGTGAATGAGAGTCCTACAACCTCTATGTCCTTTATTGGAGCCTTACAGATGAAGAAGTAACTGTGTAAGAAGTGAGATAGCTGACCAGTATTGGAGCTTTTGTAGTCACAGCACTGAAAAGGATGGGCAAGAAGAGGGAGGAAGCTTTCATGCTTTGACAGTAGTTGACATTAACAATATGAAGTGAGGTAGTCAATTATAGATGATCAATAAATCTCCTGATTGGACATTTGTGTGTTCTAGAGCACAGGCATTCAAGAATCAGAATAAAGAACTAACCTTCTCAAGAGGAAGACATGCCTGCTCTAAATTGTATATCACCTGGGTTTGTTGTTGTTGTTTTTGTTTTTTGTTTGTTTGTTTTTGCTTTTCTCCCAGGGTTGTCTGATACCTACCAGGTGAAAAGTAGCTGCAGTTTCACTGACCCCACTGTAAAGGCACAAGATAACAATGTCATTTGCTTTCCTAAAATCTCTCTTTAATTGTCAGCATTTTTGACAGCCTTCCTCCTGTGGATAGATGGTTCACTCCGCTGAAAGATGAGTAATGGGTTGTAATGGGTTGTTCAAGCTATCCACCTTGATTTCAGGAGGAGAAGAAGGGATAGTGATTCCTGAGTGCTGGAAGACAGAAGGGTAGGCTATTAGACAACAGGCAGAAGTCTACTGACAAAGAAATCTCCGCAGATCTGGAAAAGGTGTGGCCCTGATTCTCCACATATGGACCCAAAGTTCAAGTCATGGATCCAAGGTGTCTGCGCTGAGCACAGGCTTCTCCGAGTCAGCTTCTTCCTCGTTGCTTTTGTAATTAGCCAACATGCATTCATTCCTCCTGGGCGAGGAAGCACTAAGCTTTGTCTCTTCAGGACACTGTGAGCCTAGGGGAGGCGCTCATGTCGCTCACTGACCAATCAGGACTTCCAGGTGAGGCCTGTACTCAGAGGAAGGGGAGGGTTTTTTCTGGTGGGTTTGTTGCAGGTTCGCTTTGGAAGCTGAGCTCTCCAGAGTGTTTGGCATCCAGTGGTCTGAGCTCAGCTGCTGGGTCCTCTGAGGGGGTTTCAGGCGACTTCAAACTGGCGACATGGTGAGTGTGCAGCTGCCGCCCCCAACGTGGTGGTAGAGTAGGAGGCTGAGCAGCAGTAGCTGATGTGGTTTGTCCTTCCTGTGCTGGATGGTAACGGGCAGCCATTCTCTGCTTGTGAGTTCCTTTGTCCTGGCTTTAGGAATGCTGTGCTGACTGAGTTGGAAGTGGGATGAACTGTGAGCAGACTGCATGTGTGGACCTGGGCACTGTTAAGACTGAAATCCTGGGACAAATGCCTGAGGTGCCTATTTAACAGTTCAGAGCAGAATGAGCTACCAGGTTTGCCCAGCATCTCTGAGTCTCTACTGTTTACAGGCTATGGCTGGCATACAATGCCCTCTAGCCCAGGGCTCGGGCCCTTAACCCAGCTGCAATTCTTTCTGTTATCTACGCAATTTGGTTACCTGCTCTATTTCATCTATAATTTACTGTCACAGTCTCATGGTTTGGCGTGAACCTCTCCTCTCCTCCCTCTCCTCACATGGCTCACAGGTTCCTTTCTATCTATAATAAACTTTCTCCCTACCATACCTAGGAAGAGTCATGTCACCTAATTTTGATTTTTTCATTCACTTCCCATTTGCCACTCCTTTTTTTCAAATTCTAAGCTCCTTTAGGCTTCAGTTGTTGTTACTGTTTTCATTTGACTAGGGGTGGCTGCAAAAATTCTCAGCTGTGAGATGGCTGCATTGGACAGTGAGAAGGTAATGAAATGTATACATGCAGCACCCTGTGACTTGTCAAATAAACATGTACCCTGGGAGAGAGGAAACATTTATTAAACTACTAATTTACCAGGCTAAGGCTCTGTCTGCCCTAGAATGGAAGGGCAGAGCTGAGATAGTTTGTGTTGTCTGAGACACCTGATCTCTCATCCTCCAGTAGAGGATCTGCCAGAGTCCTGAGGCCCAAATGCTTGGTGTAAGCAAATTATGATGGACTCTGGGGAAACTTCACATCCTGGAAGGAGGAACAGTACAAAGTACCTTGCAGAGTCTTTCCAAGATTCTTCTCTGGTTCTTCTATTTTGATCATATATCCAGGACCACAAGCTATGCCATGGAGACCATGGGATTCATTGTTGCCAGTCCTGGTCTCCTGAGCTAGAGAGTCCCATGTGTTAGAACTGGGATGGATTGTGAGCCAGTGTGTATGTGGTGCCCTGGGCAGAGGCCCTTGCCCTGTCAGCCTTTCTGAGTGTGGATTCCCTGGAGAGGAGGAGACCCTACAGCTCTGTCCTGTAAAGGGGACTTTCCTTCTCCTCTTATAGTTGTCCTTGAGGTTTAGCACTGTCTTCTGTGTGTCTTTCCGGGTCTGTGTATGTCACTTAGGAAGACCTTTTCTTGTTGTATTCATTTTTGTGCAGATTTCATGATTTCCTTGTTTTTAATGGCTGGGTTGTGTTCTATTGTGTAAATATCATCAGTTTGATTACCCATTCTTCGGTTGAGAGGCATATAGGTTGTTTCCAGTTTCTGGTTACTAGAAATAAAGCAGCTATGAACATGGTTGTGGAAATGTCCTTGTTGGATGGTGGAGCATCTTTCATGTGTATCCCCTGGAGTGGTATAGCTGGGTCTTTAGGTATGTCTTTTCCCAGTTTCTGAGAAAATGCCAGAATGATTTCCAAAGTGGTTGTACAAGTTTGCTCCCCCACCAGCAATGGAGGAGTGTTCCTTGCCAGCATGTGTTGTCACTTCAGGGTTTGATCTTAGTTATTCTGACAGGTGTAAGATGGAGTCTCAAAGTTAATTTTGATTTGCATTTCCCTGATGAGTAAGGATGTTACTCTTAGTATATCTTGAAGTCAGGTATGGAGATACCTCCAGTAGTTCATTTCCAGACCTTTGAAACAGTCTTACGTCTGATGAAATATGTCCAGGAGAACCCAAATGGGTTCTGGCTTTCAGATGTAGCCTCACAGTAGTGGGTATTTCGATGTAAGGGCACAGGCACAGGTGAACTGAAGGTTGAGGCATGGGATATTTTTTTGGTAGCAAAAGTATTACTTTGGAATGAAATAAGCAGGAATGCCACAATTTGACATGAGTTTTTTTTTTTTTTTTTTTTTTTTTTTTTTTTTTTAACTAGGAATTATATTTCATATTACTGAGAGCAAAACTGCAAGCTTTCCTTTTTGAAATACCTACTTTATTCTTGGTTCTTAAATACCTCTACCTCCCTTCCACTCACTACCCCTAGTTAGAAGAGAAAACAGTTAGAACAGAGAAGGAATGCTGATCTCCAGCTACTTAATGCTGATTAGGGTCATTGGGTTCTTTAGTACAATAACTGTCTCAGTTGTGTGGATTCCAGAAGCCCACTGAAACAGCAAACAAGAAATCGCACTGTTTGTTTAAATCTCTTTAATTTGGGTTTATTGGAAGAGCAGCCAGTGCTCCTAACCTGAGCCAAAACTTCAGCCCTTTATTTGGATTCTTAAACCTATACCTCCCTTACAACCCTTATTCCTTCCAAAACCCCCAATAGGTAATGGAGAGAGAATGCTAGAGGGGAAAGAAATATAGGTCTCTTTAACTGCATCCTGTGGATTAGGGTGGTCAGGATCTTTGGAGCAATACCTCTTAGTCACCAGGATATCCAGCAGCCCAACAAAGCAGCAATGACAAACACAGTAGCAGTAAGGGTGAACAGCATCAGGAAGAGCAGCAGCTTCTTTCTTCTTCAATGACCCAGGGCCCTCTCATGGCTCTGTATGTGTACCCTCTCCAGAACACTCAGAACTAAACTATGTGCAGGTGGAAAACCAAAGGCCTGGAAGAACATGAGACAATCATAAGTAACAGCCGTGGTCAAACTGAAGCAGCCTCATGCTCCACACCTGGGGTTAATAGAAAAACACATTCATATAACATGAGTGGGATTTTAAAGAAACAAAAATTTTAATACAATTGCTGATTCTATTATTTTGGATATTTCCTCTCTGTCTTTTATTTAGTTTAGGTAATGGTTTATCTATCTTGTTTGTTTTTTGCAAAGAACCAACCCTTTGTTTCATCGTTTTTTTTTTAATTCTCTTTCTATTTTATTTTTTATAGGTGCAAGTGCTCTTTTCTTGTGTGGGGATTTTGTTGGTAGTTTTCTGTTAGTTTTCTCAAATTTCAGAAAGTGTGTTGGCGGAGCGTTAATTTTTAATGACCTGCTTGTCTAGTGTATTCATAGTGTTAGGCTTGCTGGGATGGTATGGAGTGGATGGTGCCACATGTGTTCTGTTGGAACACTCGGGAAGATCCTGAGAATTGAGTGTGCTGTAACAAAGACAGTGGAGAAGATCCATGTACACTGCCTTGGTCTCTATGCAAGCATGACCTATGGTTTATATGAAGACTTGGGAGTGGGATCTCGGAAGCAGAACAGAGAGTGGAAATGTGTAATCCACGGGAGACTTGGACACAGGAAAGGGGAGCTGCCACTGCTGTTCTTTTGGAGTGCTAGGGGCATTGAGAATTGAGTCTTCAGTAACAGAGAGTGGAAAGGCTACACAGAATCAAGTAGGAGAATATCATTGAACATTTTTTTCTTCTTTGTGTGCTTCTTTGGAGGAAGGTATAAAAGGTTTTGAAGGAGGAACCTGTCTAGATTCCTTACTGGGGATTGGATTTGAGTGTCTATGATCTCAAACCATTTCCTTTTGTTTCTATCTGTGTTGTGATTGAAACTGATCATTCTGTTTCCTTTTCATGCTCACGTGGGCTTCATCATTATCCAGTCTATCTCTAAATCACAAGAAAAGAGTCAAAGAAATTGCTATTCATTGCTAAGCTATTTTGGTATCCTGAGGTTTTTACATTTTTATTTTGTTGTTTTTGAAGATCAAGGTTTCTGTATAGATTTGGCTGTCCTGGATGTTGGTATGCAGTCCAACCCGATTCTCTATCCTGCTCAGCAACTGGTTATCACTGCTTTATTGATGTATCAGTGGATCACTGGGGAGCAAAGTTTATAGAACATCAAGATAGGAGATTCTCACAACAAGGCTTCCAACCACAAAAGAGGATAGAGAAATCAGCGTTTGAATTACACAATAACCTTATCCCTACTGAAAACATTGGTAAGAAACCTGTGAGCTTCACATAACTCTTTATATTTTCATATACAATGCAGGGAATAATTATCATTTTACTCAGTTCATACACTGTTATACAGCTAGTTTGTTCACCAAGTGATGAATACTTTTTAAATAGTTTTGCCTAGTATTACAGATTGCTTTTTACACGTACACTTAATATTCACCATTATCCCAATTATATTGCATTGAATTCTACTTTAATGACAATCTCTTTAAAACATAGTCATAATATTCATGGTTCTTGATCCTAACATTAGAGTTGATTTTTATGTCTTCCATGGTATAGAATTTTACGTTTTATACCTACATATGACATATTTATAAATAATGCTATATTTATGTTCATCTTTATATATATATATATATATATATATATATATATATATATATATATATAGAGAGAGAGAGAGAGAGAGAGAGAGCCTGGTTGTGGTGCAATATGTTGTTATGGCATTTCAACTAATTTTCATGTTTCAACGATTTTCTATGAGGAAGGCAATGGATACAGAGAAGTAGATAGAAGTCTATGAATTAGAATTAGGTCAATAGTTGTGATTTATTAAGTTGAATGTTGTAGGTTCTTTTTCTACGATCCATGACTTCACTCTCCTGGAGTACTTGCCTAGGTTTCTTATACCAGATATGTTTTCCATTTTCTTGGTTGGGACCTCTGTTCAACTGAACAGGTATTAGTTACAATCAAGATATGAATGCCGCTATGGAAACCATAGGGATATCTTGCCATGGTAATCACTGCTGTAGTTTAAAGGTACAGCTGTGTTACACTGTTGGTTGCTTGCCTACATTATAAGCCCACAAAAAAACATCCAGTGCTTTTGTAGTCACAGCACTGAAAAGGATGGGCAAGAAGAGGGAGGAAGCTGTCATGTTTTCACAGTAGTTGACATTAACAATATGAAGTGAGGTAGTCAGTTATAGCTGATCAATAAATGTCCTTATTCGCAATTTGTGTGTTCTAGAGCCCAGGCATTCAAGAATAAGAATAAAGAACTAACCTTCTCAAGAGGAATACATGCCTCCTCTAAATTGTATATCACCAGATTTTTTTGTTTGTTTGTTTGGTTTGGTTTTTTTTTTTGTATGTTGTTTGTTTGTTTGTTTTTGCTTTTCTCCCAGGGTTGTCTGATACCTATCAGGCAAAAATTAGCTGCAGTTTCACTGACCCCACTGTGAAGTCACACAATAACAATGTCATTTGCTTTCCTAAAATCTTTCTAAAGTGTTAGTATGTTGGGTAGCCTTCCTCCTGTGGACAGATTGTTTACTCCACTGCAAGTTGAATAATGGGCTGTTCAAGCTATCCCACTTGATTCCAGGAGGAGGAGGGAAAGTGCCTGCTGAGTGCTGGAAGACGGAAGGGTATGCTATTAGACATCAGGCACAAGTCTACTGACAAAGAAATCTCCGCAGAGCTGGAAAAGGTGTGGCCCTGATTCTCCCCATATAGACCCAAAGTTCAAGTCATGGATCTGAAGTCCCTGCCCTGAGCATAGCTTCCTCCCTAAGCCAGGCCATCATTGCTTTTGCAATTAACAAACATGCATTCATTCCTCCTGGGCCAGGAAGCACTATGCTTTGTCTCTTTAGTACACTGTGAGCCTAAGGGAGGTGCTCATGTCGCTCTAGACCAATCAGGACTTCCATGCAAGGCCTGTAATTAGAGGAAGGGGAGGGTTTTTCCTGGCGGTTTCTTGCAGATGGGTTTGGAAGCTGAGCTTTCCAGAGGGTTTGGCGTGCAGTGGTCTGAGCTCAGCTACTGGGTCCTGTGAGGGGATTTCAGGCGACTTCCCAAGCAGCGACATGGTGAGTGTGTGGCCGCTGCCGCCAACGTGGTGGTGGAGTAGGAGGCTGAGCAGCAAGAGCTGGTGTGGTTGGTCCTTCCCGGGCTGGATGGATCCCGGCAGCCATCAGCTGCATGTGAGGTCCTTTGTCCTGGCCTTAGGAATGCTGATATATCTGAGTCCCACGTGTTAAAAGTTGGATGGACTGTGAGCAGACTGGATGTAACAACCTGGACACTATTAAGACTGAAATCCTGGGAAAAATGGCTGAGGTGCCTATTTAACAGTTCAGAGCAGAATTAGCTACCAGGTTTGCCCAGCATCTCTGAGTCCCTACCTGGTTACAGGCTATTGCTGGCATACAATGCCCTCTAGCCCAGGACTCGGGCCCTTAACCCAGCTGCCCTTCTTTCTGTTATCTACCCAATTTGGTTACCTGCTCTATTTCATCTATTATTTACTGTCACAGTCTCATGGTTTGGCGTACCCCTTTCCTCTCCTCCCTCTCCTCACATGGCTCACAGGTGCCTTTCTCTCTATAATAAACTTTCTCCCCACCATACCTAGAAAGAGTCATGTCACTTAATTTTTATTTTTTTATTCACCTTCCATATGCCACTCCTTTCTTTAAAATTCATAAGTCCTTTAGGCTTCAGTTGTTGTTACTGTTTGCATTTGATTGAGGGTGCTGCAGGAATTCTCAGCTGTGAGGTAGAGATGGCTGCATTGGACAGTGAGAGGGTAATGAAATGTGTACATGCAGCACCCTGTGACTTGTAAAATAAACATGTACCCTGGGAGAGAGGAAACATTTATTAAACTAATTTACTAGGCTAAGGCTCTGTCTGCCCCTAGAATGGAAGGGCAGAGCTGAGATAGTTTGTGTTGTCTGAGACACCTGATCTCTCATCCTCCAGTAGAGGATCTGCCAGAGTCCTGAGGCCCAAATGCTTGGTCTAAGCAAATTATGATGGACTCTGGGGAAACTTCACATCCTGGAAGGAGGAACAGTATAAAGTACCTTGCAGAGTCTTTCCAAGATTCTCCTCTGGTTCTTCTATAGTGATCAATATCCAGGACCACAAGCTATGCCATGGATATCATGGGGTTCATTTTTGCCAGTCCCGGAAAATGCTGGTCTGTTGAGCTAGAGAATCCCATGTGTTAGAGGTGGGATGGATTTTGAGCCAGACTGGATGTGGTGCCCTGGGCAGAGGCCCTTGCCCTGTCAGCCTTTCTGAGTGTGGATTCCCTGGAGAGGAGGAGAGTCTGCAGCTCTGTCCTCTAAAGGGACTTTCATTGTCCTGTTTTTGTTGTCCTTGAGACTTAGTACTGTCTTCTGTGTGTCTTTCTGGGTCTGTGTTATTTCACTTAGGAAGATCTTTTCTTGTTGTACCCATTTGCCTGCAGATTTCATGATTTCCTTGTTTTTAATGGCTGGGTAGTATTCTATTGTGTAAATATATCAGTTTCTTTTACCCATTCTTCGGTTGAGAGGCATATAGGTTGTTTCCAGTTTCTGGTTACTAGAAATAAAGCTGCTATGAACATGGTTGAGGAAATGTCCTTGTTGTATTTTGGAGCATCTTTCATGTGTATCCCCTGGAGTGGTATAGCTGGGTCTTTAGGTATGTCTTTTCCCAGTTTTCTGAGAAAATGCCAGAATGATTTCCAAAGTGGTTGTACAAGTTTGCTCCCCCACCAGCAATGGAGGAGTGTTCCCCTTTCTGCACATCCTTGCCAGCATGTGTTGTCACTTCAGGGTTTGATCTTAGTTATTCTGACAGGTGTAAGATGGAGTCTCAAAGTTAATTTTGATTTGCATTTCCCTGATGAGTAAGGATGTTACATTTTTTAGTATATCTTGAAGTCAGGTATGGAGATCCCCTCCAGTAGTTCATTTCAGATTTTTGAAACAGTCTGGAAATTTTTGTCCTGATGAAATATGTCCAGGAGAACCCAAATGGGTTCTGGCTTTTGAGATGTAGCCTCACAGTAGTGGGTATTTCTGATGTAAGGGCACAGGCACAGGTGACCTGAAGGTTGAGGCATTTTTGGGATCTTTTTTTGGTAGCAAAAGTATTACTTTGGAATGAAATAAGCAGGAATGCCACAATTTGACATGAATTTTTTTTTTTTTTTTTTTTTGTTTTTTTTTTTTTTTTAACTAGGAATTATATATTTCATATTACTGAGAGCAAAACTGCAAGCTTTCCTTTTGAAATACCTACTTTATTCTTGGTTCTTAAATACCTCTACCTCCCTTCCACTCACTACCCCTAGTTAGAAGAGAGAAAACAGTTAGAACAGAGAAGGAATGCAGATCTCCAGCTACTTAATGCTGATTAGGGTCATTGGTTCTTTAGTACAATAACTGTCTCAGTTGTGTGGATTCCAGAAGCCCACTGAAACAGCAAACAAGAAATGGCACTGTTTGTTTAAATCTCTTTGATTTGGGTTTATTGGAAGAGCAGCCAGTGCTCCTAACCTGAGCCAAAACTTCAGCCCTTTATTTGGATTCTTAAACCTATACCTCCTTTACAACCCTTATTCCTTCCAAAAACCCCAATAGGTAAAGGAGAGAGAATGCTAGAGGGGAAAGAAATATAGGTCTCTTTAACTGCATCCTGTGGATTAGGTGGTCAGGATCTTTGGGGCAATACCTCTTAGTCACCAGGATATCCAGCAGCCCAACAAACCAGCAATGACAAACACAGTAGCAGTGTGGGTGAACAGCATCAGGAAGAGCAGCAGCTTCTTTCTTCTTCAAAGACCCAGGGCCCTCTCATGGCTCTGTATGTGTACCCTCTCCAGAAGACTCAGAACTAAACTATGTGCAGGTGGCAAAACCACAGGCCTGGAAGAACATGAGACAATCATAAGTAACAGCTGTGGACAAACTGAAGCAGCCTCATGCTCCACACCTGGGGTTAAAAAAAAACACATTCACATAACATGAGTGGGATTTTAAAGAAACAAAAATTTTAATACAATTGCTGATTCTATTATTTTGGATATTTCCTCTCTGTCTTTTATTTTGTTTAGGTAATGGTTTGTTTATCTTGTTTGTTTTTTGCAAAGAACCAACCCTTTGTTTCATTGTTTTTTTATCTTCTCTTTCTATTTTTTTTTTTATAGGTGCAAGTGCTCTTTTGTTGTGTGGAGTTTTGTTCTTGGTTTTCTGTTAGTTTTCTCAAATTTCAGAAAGTGTTTTGGTGGAGTGTTACTTTTTAATGACCTGCTTGTCTAGTGTGTTCATAGTGTTAGGCTTGCTGGGATGGTATGGAGTGGATGGTGCCACATGTGTTCTGTTGGTCACTGGGCAAGATCCTGAGAATTGAGTGTGCTGTAACAAAGACAGGAGAAGATCCCTGGTACACTGCCTTGGTCTCTATGCAAGCATGGCCTATGGTTTATCTGAAGACTTGGGAGTGGGATCCCGGAAGCAGAACAGAGAGTGGAAGTGTGTAATCCACAGGAGACTTGGACACAGGAAAGGGGAGCTGCCACTGCTGTTCTTTTGGAGTGCTAGGGGCATTGAGAATTGAGTCTTCAGTAACAGAGAGTGGAAAAGGTCCACAGAATCAAGTAGGAGAATATCATTGAACATTTATTTCTTCTTTGTGTGCTTCTTTGGAGGAAGGTATAAAAGGTTTTGAAGGAGGAACCTGTCTAGATTCCTTACTGGGGATTGGATTTGAGTGTCTATGATCTCAAACCATTTCCTTTTGTTTCTATCTGTGTTGTGATTGAAACTGATCATTCTGTTTCCTTTTCATGCTCACGTGGGCTTCATCATTATCCAGTCTATCTCTAAATCACAAGAAAAGAGTCAAAGAAATTGCTATTCATTGCTAAGCTATTTTGGTATCCTGAGGTTTTTACATTTTTAATTTTGTTGTTTTTGAAGATCAAGGTTTCTGTATAGATTTGGCTGTCCTGGATGTTGGTATGCAATCCAGCCCGATTCTCTATCCTGCTCAGCAACTGGTTATCACTGCTTTATTGATGTATCAGTGGATCACTGGGGAGCAAAGTTTATAGAACATCAAGATAGGAGATTCTCAGAACAAGGCTTCCAACCTCAAAAGAGGATAGACAAATCAGCGTTTGAATTACACAATAACCTTATCCCTACCGAAAACATTGGTAAGAAACCTGTGAGCTTCACATAACTTTTTATATTTTCATATACAATGCAGGGAATAATTATCATTTTACTCAGTTCATACACTGTTAAACAGCTAGTTTGTTCACCAAGTGATGAATACTTTTTAAATAGTTTTGCCTAGTATTACAGATTGCTTTTTACACATACACTTAATATTCACCATTATCCCAATTATATTGCATTGAATTCTACTTTAATGACAATCTCTTTAAAACATAGTCATAATATTCATGGTTCTTGATCCTAACATTAGAGTTGATTTTTATGTCTTCCATGGTATAGAATTTTACGTTTTATAGTTACATATGACATATTTATAAATAATGCTATATTTATCATCTATCATATATATATATATATATATATATATATATATATATATAGAGAGAGAGAGAGAGAGAGAGCCTGGTTATTGTGCAATATGTTGTTATGGCATTTCAACTAATTTTCATGTTTCAATGATTTTCTATGAGGAAGGCAATGGATACAGAGAAGTAGATAGAAGTGTATAAATTAGAATTAGGTCAATAGTTGTGGTTTATTGTTGAATGCTGTAGGTTCTTTTTCTAAGATCCATGACTTCACTCTCCTGGAGTACTTGGCTAGGTTTCTTATACCAGATATGTTTTCCATTTTCTTGTTGGGCCCTCAGTTCAACTGAACAGGTGTTAGTTACCATCAAGATATGAATGCCGCTATGGAAACCATAGGGATATCTTGCCATGGTAATCACTGCTGTAGTTTATAGGTACAGCTGTGTTACACTGTTGGTTGCTTGCCTACATTATAAGCCCACATAAAAACATCCAGTGCTTTTTTGTAGTCACAGCACTGAAAAGGATGGGCAAGAAGAGGGAGGAAGCTGTCATGTTTTTGACAGTAGTTGACATTAACAATATGAAGTGAGGTAGTCAGTTATAGATGATCAATAAATGTCCTGATTGGACATTTGTGTGTTCTAGAGCCCAGGCATTCAAGAATAAGAATAAAGAACTAACCTTCTCAAGAGGAATACATGCCTCCTCTAAATTGTATATCACCTACACATTTTTTTGTTTGTTTGTTTGTTTGGTTTTTTGTATGTATGTTTGTTTGTTTGTTTGTTTGTTTTGCTTTTCTCCCAGGGTTGTCTGATACCTACCAGGTGAAAATTAGCTGCAGTTTCACTGACCCCACTGTGAAGTCACACAATAACAATGTCATTTGCTTTCCTAAAATCTTTCTAAATTGTTAGTATTTTTGGTAGCCTTCCTCCTGTGGACAGATTGTTTACTCCACTGCAAGTTGAATAATGGGCTGTTCAAGCTATCCCACTTGATTCCAGGAGGAGGAGGGGAAGTGCCTGCTGAGTGCTGGAAGACAGAAGGGTAGGCTATTAGACATCAGGCACAAGTCTACTGACAAAGAAATCTCTGCAGATCTGGAAAAGGTGTGGCCCTGATTCTCCCCATATAGACCCAAAGTTCAAGTCATGGATCCAAAGTCCCTGCCCTGAGCATAGCTTCCTCCCTAAGCCAGGCCATCATTGCTTTTGCAATTAACAAACATGCATTCATTCCTCCTGGGCCAGGAAGCACTATGCTTTGTCTCTTTAGTACACTGTGAGCCTAAGGGAGGTGCTCATGTCGCTCTAGACCAATCAGGACTTCCAGGCAAGGCCTGTAATCAGAGGAAGGGGAGGGTTTTTCCTGGCGGTTTCTTGCAGATGGGTTTGGAAGCTGAGCTTTCCAGAGGGTTTGGCGTGCAGTGGTCTGAGCTCAGCTACTGGGTCCTGTGAGGGGATTTCAGGCGACTTCCCAAGCAGCGACATGGTGAGTGTGTGGCCGCTGCCGCCAACGTGGTGGTGGAGTAGGAGGCTGAGCAGCAAGAGCTGGTGTGGTTGGTCCTTCCTGGGCTGGATGGAAACCGCAGCCATCAGCTGCATGTGAGGTCCTTTGTCCTGGCCTTAGGAATGCTGATATATCTGAGTCCCACGTGTTAAAAGTTGGATGGACTGTGAGCAGACTGGATGTAACAACCTGGACACTATTAAGACTGAAATCCTGGGAAAAATGGCTGAGGTGCCTATTTAACAGTTCAGAGCAGAATTAGCTACCAGGTTTGCCCAGCATCTCTGAGTCCCTACCTGTTTACAGGCTATGGCTGGCATACACTGCCTTCTAGCCCCAGGACTCGGGCCCTTAACCCAGCTGCCCTTCTTTCTGTTATCTACCCAATTTGGTTACCTGCTCTATTTCATCTATTATTTACTGTCACAGTCTCATGGTTTTGTGCCCCTCCTCTCCTCCTCCTCCCTCTCCTCACATGGCTCACAGGTGCCTTTCTTCTATAATAAACTTTCTCCCCACCATACCTAGGAAGAGTCATGTCACTTAATTTTTATTTTTTATTCACCTTCCATATGCCACTCCTTTCTTTCAAATTCATAGGTCCTTTAGGCTTCAGTTGTTGTTACTGTTTGCATTTGATTGAGGGGTGCTGCAAAATTCTCAGCTGTGAGGTAGAGATGGCTGCATTGGACAGTGAGAGGGTAATGAAATGTGTACATGCAGCACCCTGTGACTTGTAAAATAAACATGTACCCTGGGAGAGTGGAAACATTTATTAAACTACTACTTTACCAGGCTAAGGCTCTGTCTGCCCCTAGAATGGAAGGGCAGAGCTGAGAGGTTTGTGTTGTCTGAGACACCTGATCTCTCATCCTCCAGTAGAGGATCTGCCAGAGTCCTGAGGCCCAAATGCTTGGTCTAAGCAAATAATGATGGACTCTGGGGAAACTTCAAAATCCTGGAAGGAGGAACAGTATAAATTACCTTGCAGAGTCTTTCCAAGATTCTTCTCTGGTTCTTCTGTAGTGATGAATATCCAGGACCACAAGCTATGCCATGGATATCATGGGGTTCATTGTTGCCAGTCCTGGTCTGCTGAGCTAGAGAATCCCATGTGTTAGAGGTGGGATGGACTTTGAGCCAGACTGGATGTCGTGACCTGGGCAGAGGCCCTTGCCCTGTCAGCCTTTTTGAGTGTGGATTCCCTGGAGAGGAGGAGAGTCTGCAGCTCTGTCCTGTAAAAGGGACTTTCATTGTCCTGTTTTGTTGTCCTTGAGGCTTAGTACTGTCTTCTGTGTGTCTTTCCAGGTCTGTGTTATTTCACTCACAGGAAGATCTTTTCTTGTTGCATCCATTTGCCTGCAGATTTCATGATTTCCTTGTTTTTAATGGCTGGGTAGTATTCTTCTGTGTAAATATATCAGTTTCTTTACCCATTCTTTGGTTGAGAGGCATATAGGTTGTTTCCAGTTTCTGATTACTAGAAATGAAGCTGCTATGAACATTGTTGAGGAAATGTCCTTGTTATATTTTGGAGCATCTTTCATATGTATCCCCTGGAGTGGTATAGCTGGGTCTTTAGGTATGTCTTTTCCCAGTTTTCTGAGAAAGTGCCAGATAAATTTCCAAAGTGGTTGTACAAGTTTGCTCCCCTGCCAGCAATGGAGGAGTGTTCCCCTTTCTGCACATCCTTGCCAGCATGTGTTGTCATTTCAGGTTTTGATCTTAATTATTCTGAAAGGTTTAAGTTGGAGTCTCAAAGTTAATTTTGATTTGCATTTCCCTGATGAGTAAGGATGTTGAGCATTTCTTTAAGTGCTTATGCACCATTCAAGATTTCTCTGCTGAGAGTTCTGAATCCCTGTGTCCCATTATTAATAGGATTATTTGGTTTGTTGGTGTTTAATTTCTTGAAATCTTTAATATAATTCTGGAAATTAGCCCTTTGTCAGATGTAGGATTGGTGAAGACCTTTTCTCAATCTATAGATGGCCATCTCCTGTTTAATAGTGCCCATTGCTTTACAAAAGCTTTTGAGATTCAAGATGTTCCATTGATTACTTGTAGAACTTAGAGTCTGCACTGCAGGTGTTCTGTTCAGGAAGTTGTCTCTTGGACCAGTAAGTTCAAGGGTTTTACCCACTTTCTCCTCTGGCAGATTTTGGGAATCTGGCTTTATGTTTAAGTTGTTGATCCACTTGGTCCTGAGTTTTGTGCAGGGTGAGGAATATGGATCTGTTTGCATTTTTCTACATGTGGACATGTATTTGAAGCAGCACAATTTGCTGAAGATGCTGTCTTTTTCCATTGTATGGTTTTGATTCCTTTGTCCAAAAGCAATTGTGCATAGGTGTGTGGGTTTATTTCTGGGTCTTTGATTTGTTTCCATTGATCACCCAGCCTACTTCTATGCCAGTACCATGCAGTTTTTATTACTATTACTCTTAGTATATCTTGAAATCATGTATGGAGATACCTCCAGTAGTTCATCTCCAGACTTTGGAACAGTCTTATGTCTGATGAAATATGTCCAGGAGAACCCAAATGGGTTCTGGATTTCAGATGTATCCTCACAGTAGTGGGTATTTTGATGTAAGAGCACAGGCACAGGTGACCTGAAGGTTGAGGCATGGGATATTTTTTTTGGTAGCAAAAGTATTACTTTGGAATGAAATAAGCAAGAATGCCACAATTTAAGCTATGGAAAGAACACAAAATGTGACATGAGGTTTTTTTTTTTTTTTTTTTTTTCAACTAGGAATTATATTTCTTATTACTGACAGCAAAACTGTAAACTTGCCTTTTTCAAATACCTACTTTATTCTTGGTTCATAAATACCTCTACCTCCCTTCCAACTAGCCCTAGTTAGGAGAGAAAACAGTTAGTACAGAGAAGGAATGCAGATCTCCAGGTACTTAATGCTGATTAGGGTCATTGGGTTCTTTAGTGCAATAACTGTCTCAGTTGTGTGGATTCCAGAAGCCCACTGAAACAGCAAACAACAAATGGCACTGTTTGTTTAAATCTCTTTGATTTGGGTTTATTGGAAGAGCAGCCAGTGCTCCTATCCTGAGTCACCGCTTCAGCACTTTATTTGGATTCATAAACCTATACCTCCCTTACAACCCTTATTCCTTCCAAAACCCCCAATAGGTAATGGAGAGAGAATGCTAGAGGGGAAAGAAATATAGGTCTCTTTAACTGCATCCTGTGGATTAGGGTGGTCAGGATCTTTGGAGCAATACCTCTTAGTCACCAGGATATCCAGCAGCCCAACAAACCAGCAATGACAAACACAGTAGCAGTGTGGGTGAACAGCATCAGGAAGAGCAGCAGCTTCTTTCTTCTTCAAAGACCCCAGGCCCTCTCATGGTTCTGCATGTGTACCCTCTCCAGAAGACTCAGAATTAAACTATGTGCAGGTGGCAAAACCACAGCCCTTTTAGAGCATAAGACAATCATAAGTAACAGCTGTGGACAAACTGAAGCAGCCTCATGCTCCCACCTGGGGTTAATAGAAAAAAAATTCACATAACATGAGTGGGATTTTAAAGAAACAAAAATTTTAATACAATTGCTGATTCTATTATTTTGGATATTTCCTCTCTGTCTTTTATTTAGTTTAGGTAAGGGTTTATCTATGTTTGTTTTTTTTGCAAAGAACCAACCCCCTTTGTTTCATTGTTTTTTTATCTTCTCTTTCTATTTTTTGATTATAGGTCTAAGTGCTCTTTTGTTGTTTGGGAGTTTTGTTCTTGTTTTCTGTTAGTTTTCTCAAATTTCAGAAAGTGTTTGGTGGAGTGTTACTTTTTTAATGACCTGCTTGGCTAGTGTATTCACGGTGTTAGGCTTGCTGGGATGGTATGGAGTGGATGGTGCCACATGTGTTCTGTTGGTCACTAGGCAAGATCCTGAGAATTGAGTGTGCTGTAACAAAGACAGGGGAAGATCCCTGTATACTGCCTTGGTCTCTATGCAAGCATGGCCTATGGTTTTCCTGAAGACTTGGGAGTGGGATCCCAGAAGCAGAACAGAGAGTGGGAGTGTGTAATCCACAGGAGACTTGGACACAGGAAAAAGGAGCTGCCATTGCTGTTCTTTTTGGAGTGCTAGGGCAACCATGAGAATTGGGTCTTCAGTAACAGAGAGTGGAAAAGGTCCACAGAATCAAGTAGGAGAATATCATTGAACATTTATTTCTTGTTTTGTGTGCTTTTTGGAGGAAGGTATAAAAGGTTTTGTAGGAAGAAACTGTCTAGATTCCTTACTGGGGATTGATTTGAGTGTCTATGATCTCAAACCATTTCCTTTTATTTTCTATCTGTGTTGTGATTGAAACTGATCATTCTGTTTCCTTTTCATGCTCACGTGGGCTTCATCATTATCCAGTCTATCTCTAAATCACAAGAAAGAGTCAAAGAAATTGCTATTCATTGCTAAGCTATTTTGGTATCCTGAGGTTTTTACATTTTTAATTTTGTTGTTTTTGAAGATCAAGGTTTCTGTATAGATTTGGCTGTCCTGGATGTTGGTATGCAATCCAGCCCTATTCTCTATCCTGCTCAGCAACTGGTTATAGCTGCTTTATTGATGTATCAGTGGATCACTGGGAGCAAAGTTTATACAACATTAAGACAGGAGATTCTCAGAACAAGGCTTCCAACCACAAAAGAGGATAGAGAAATCAGCGTTTGAATTACACAATAACATTATCCCTACTGAAAACATTGGTAAGAAACCTGTGAGCTTCACATAACTCTTTTTATATTTTCATATACAATGCAGGGAATAATTATCATTTTACTCAGTTCATACACTGTTAAACAGCTAGTTTGTTCACCAAGTGATGAATACTTTTTAAATAGTTTTGCCTAGTATTACAGATTGCTTTTTACACATACACTTAATATTCACCATTATTCCAATTATATTGCATTGAATTCTATTTAATGACAATCTCTTTAAAACATAGTCATAATATTCATGGTTCTTGATCCTAACATTAGAGTTGATTTTTATGTCTTCCATCTTATAGAATTTTACGTTTTATAGTTACATATGACATATTTATAAATAATGCTATATTTATGCTCATCTTTGTATATATATATATATATATATATATATATATATATATATATATATAGAGAGAGAGAGAGAGAGAGAGAGAGAGAGAGAGAGCCTGGTTATTGTGCAATATGTTGTTATGACATTTCAACTAATTTTCATGTTTCAATGATTTTCTATGAGGAAGGCAATGGATACAGAGAAGTAGATAGAAGTCTATAAATTAGAATTAGGTCAATAGTTGTGGTTTATTAAGTTGAATGCTGTAGGTTCTTTTTCTAAGATCCATGACTTCACTCTCCTGGAGTACTTGGCTAGGTTTCTTATACCAGATATGTTTTCCATTTTCTTGGTTGGGCCTCAGTTCAACTGAACAGGTGTTAGTTACCATCAAGATATGAATGCCGCTATGGAAACCATAGGGATATCTTGCCATGGTAATCACTGCTGTAGTTTATAGGTACAGCTGTGTTACACTGTTGGTTGCTTGCCTACATTATAAGCCCACATAAAAACATCCAGTGCTTTTGTAGTCACAGCACTGAAAAGGATGGGAAAGAAGAGGGAGGAAGCTTTCATGCTTTGACAGTAGTTGACATTAACAATATGAAGTGAGGTAGTCAATTATAGATGATCAATAAATGTCCTGATTGGACATTTGTGTGTTCTAGAGCCCAGGCATTCAAGAATAAGAATAAAGAACTAACCTTCTCAAGAGGAATACATGCCTGCTAAATTGTATATCACCTGGGTTTTTTTTTTTTGTTTGTTTTTTTTTTTTGTATGAATTTTTTTTTTGTTTGTTTTTTGCTTTTCTCCCAGGTTTGTCTGATACCTACCAGGTGAAAAGTAGCTGCAGTTTCACTGACCCCACTGTGAAGTCACACAATAACAATGTCATTTTGTTTCCTAAAATCTTTCTAAATTGTTAGTATTTTGGGTAGCCTTCCTCCTGTGGACAGATTGTTTACTCCACTGCAAGTTGAATAATGGATTGTTCAAGCTATCCCCTTGATTCCAGGAGGAGGAGGGGAAGTTCCTGCTGAGTGCTGGAAGACAGAAGGGTAGGCTATTAGACATCAGGCACAAGTCTACTGACAAAGAAATCTCCGCAGATCTGGAAAAGGTGTGGCCCTGATTCTCCCCATATGGACCCAAAGTTCAAGTCATGGATCCAAAGTCCCTGCCTGAGCATAGCTTCCTCCCTAAGCCAGGCCCTCATTGCTTTTGTAATTAGCAAACATGCATTCATTCCTCCTGGGCCAGGAAGCACTATGCTTTGTCTCTTCAGTACACTGTGAGCCTAGGGAGGTGCTCATGTCGCTCTAGACCAATCAGGACTTCCAGCAAGGCCTGTAATCAGAGGAAGGGGAGGGTTTTTCCTGGCGGTTTTTGCAGGTTGGTTTTGGAAGCTGAGCTGTTTGGAGTGTTTGGTGTGCAGTGGTCTGAGCTCAGCTGCTGGGTCCTGTGAGGGGATTTCAGGCGACTTCCAAAGCAGCGACATGGTGAGTGTGTGGCCGCCGCCGCCAACGTGGTGGTGGAGTAGGAGGCTGAGCAGCAGGAGCTGGTGTGGTTTGTCCTTCCTGGGCTGGATGGAAACCGGCAGCCATCAGCTGCTTGTGAGGTCCTTTGTCCTGGCCTTAGGAATGCTGAGCTGTCTGAGTCCCACGTGTTAGAAGTGGGATGGACTGTGAGCAGACTGGATGTGGGGACCTGGGCACTGTTAAGAATGAAATCCTGGGACAAATGGCTGAGGTGCCTATTTAACAGTTCAGAGCAGAATTAGCTACCAGGTTTGCCCAGCATCTCCGAGTCCCTACCTGTTTACAGGAAATGGCTGGCATAATACACAGCCCTCTAGCCCAGGGCTCAGGCCCTTAACCCACCTGCCCTTCTTTCTGTTATCTACCCAATTTGGTTACCTGCTCTATTTCATCTATTATTTACTGTCATAGTCTCATGGTTTGGCGTGCCCCTCCTCTCCTCCCTGTCCTCCTCCCTCTCCTCACATGGCTCCCAGGTGGCCTGTGGGTTTCTTTCTATCTATAATAAACTTTCTCCCCACCATACCTAGGAAGAGTCATGTCACTTAATTTTTTTTTTTCATTCACCTCCCATTTGCCACTTTCTTTCTTTCAAATTCATAGCTCCTTTAGGCTTCAGTTGTTGTTACTGTTTGCATTTGACTGAGGGTTGCTGCAAAAATTCTCAGCTGTGAGGTAGAGATGGCTGCATTGGACAGTGAGAGGGTAATGAAATGTATACATGCAGCACCCTGTGACTTGTAAAATAAACATGTACCCTGGGAGAGAGGAAACATTTATTAAACTACTAATTTACCAGGCTAAGGCTCTGTCTGCCCCTAGAATGGAAGGGCAGAGCTGAGATAGTTTGTGCTGTCTGAGACACCTGATCTCTCATCCTCCAGTAGAGGATCTGCCAGAGTCCTGAGGCCCAAATGTTTGGTGTAAGCAAATTATGATGGACTCTGGGGAAACTTCACATCCTGGAAGGAGGAACAGTACAAAGTACCTTGCAGAGTCTTTCCAAGATTCTTCTCTGGTTCTTCTATTGTGATCATATATCCAGGACCACAAGCTATGCCATGGAGACCATGGGATTCATTGTTGCCAGTCCTGGTCTGCTGAGCTAGAGAGTCCCATGTGTTAGAAGTGGGATGGATTGTGAGCCAGTATGTATGTGGTGCCCTGGGCAGAGGCCCTTGCCCTGTCAGCCTTTTTGAGTGTGGATTCCCTGGAGAGGAGGAGACTCTACAGCTCTGTCCTGTAAAGGGGACTTTCCTTCTCCTCTTATAGTTGTCCTTGAGGTTTAGCACTGTCTTCTGTGTGTCTTTCCAGGTCTATGTTATGTCACTCAGGAAGACCTTTTCTTTTTGCATCCATTTGTGTGCAGATTTCATGATTTCCTTGTTTTTAATGGCTGGGTAGTGTTCTATTGTGTAAATATTATCAGTTTCATTACCCATTCTTCGGTTGAGAGGCATATAGGTTGTTTCCAGTTTCTGGTTACTAGAAATAAAGCTGCTATGAACATGGTTGTGGAAATGTCCTTGTTGGATGGTGGAGCATCTTTCATGTGTATTCCCTGGAGTGGTATAGCTGGGTCTTTACGTATGTCTTTTCCCAGTTTCTGAGAAAATGCCAGAATGATTTCCAAAGTGGTTGTACAAGTTTTCTCCCCCACCAGCAATGGAGGAGTGTTCCCCTTTCTGCACATCCTTGCCAGCATGTGTTGTCACTTTAGGGTTAGATCTTAGTTATTCTGACAGGTGTAAGATGGAGTCTCAAAGTTAACTTTGATTTGCATTTCCCTGATGAGTAAGGATGTTGAGCATTTCTTTACGTGCTTATGCATCATTGAAGAATTCTCTGCTGAGAGTTCTATATCCCTGTATCCCATTATTAATAGGATTATTTGGTTTGTTGCTGTTTAATTTCTTGAAATATTTAATATAATTCTGGAAATTAGCCCTTTGTCAGATGTAGGATTGGTGAAGACTTTTTCTCAATCTATAGATGGCCATCTCCTGGTAATAATAGTGCCCATTGCTTTACAAAAGCTTTTGAGATTCAAGAGGTTCCGCTTATTACTTGTAGATCTTAGAGTCTGCACTGCAGGTGTTCTGTTCAGGAAGTTGTCTCTTGGACCTCTAAGTTCAAGGGTGGGTGTTACCCACTTTCTCCTCTGGCAGATTTTGGGAATCTGGCTTTATGTTTAAGTTGTTGATCCACTTGGTCCTGAGTTTTGTGCAGGGTGAGGAATATGGATCTGTTTGCATTTTTCTACATGTGGACATGTATTTGAAGCAGCACAATTTGCTGAAGATGCTGTCTTTTTCCATTGTATGGTTTTGATTCCTTTGTCCAAAAGCAATTGTGCATAGGTGTGTGGGTTTATTTCTGGGTCTTTGATTTGTTTCCATTGATCACCCAGCCTACTTCTATGCCAGTACCATGCAGTTTTTATTACTATTACTCTTAGTATATCTTGAAATCATGTATGGAGATACCTCCAGTAGTTCATCTCCAGACTTTGGAACAGTCTTATGTCTGATGAAATATGTCCAGGAGAACCCAAATGGGTTCTGGCTTTCAGATGTATCCTCACAGTAGTGGGTATTTTGATGTAAGGGCACAGGCACAGGTGACCTGAAGGTTGAGGCATGGGAGGTGGTTTTTTAGATTTTTTTTTTTTTTTGTAGCAAAAGTATTACTTTGGAATGAAATAAGAAAGAATGCCACAATTTAAGCTATGGAAAGAACACAAAATGTGACATGAGTTTTTTTTTTTTTTTTTTTTTTCAACTAGGAATTATATTTCATATTACTGAGAGCAAAACTGTAAGCTTTCCTTTTTCAAATACCTACTTTATTCTTGGTTCTTAAATACCTCTACCTCCCTTCCACTCACTACCCCTAGTTAGGAGAGAAAACAGTTAGTACAGAGAAGGAATGCAGATCTCCAGCTACTTAATGCTGATTAGGGTCATTGGGTTCTTTAGTGCAATAACTGTCTCAGTTGTGTGGATTCCAGAAGCCCACTGAAACAGCAAACAGCAAATGGCACTGTTTGTTTAAATCTCTTTGATTTGGGTTTATTGGAAGAGCAGCCAGTGCTCCTAACCTGAGCCATCGCTTCAGCACTTTATTTGGATTCTTAAACCTATACCTCCCTTACAACCCTTATTCCTTCCAAAACCCCCAATAGCTAAAGGAGAGAGAATGCTAGAGGGGAAAGAAATATAGATCTCTTTAACTGCTTCTGGTGGATTAGAGGAGTCAGGATCTTTGGGGCAATACCTCTTAGTCACCAGGATATCCAGCAGCCCAACAAACCAGCAATGACAAACACAGTAGCAGTGTGGGTGAACAGCATCAGGAAGAGCAGCAGCTTCTTTCTTCTTCAAAGACCCAAGGCCCTCTCATGGCTCTGCATGTGTACCCTCTCCAGAAGACTCAGAATGAAACTATGTGCAGGTGGCAAAACCACAGGCCTCCTAGAGCATGAGACAATCATAAGTAACAGCTGTGGACAAACTGAAGCAGCCTCATTCTCCACACCTGGGGTTAAAGAAAAACACATTCACATAACATGAGTGGGATTTTAAAGAAACAAAAATTTTAATACAATTGCTGATTCTATTATTTTGGATATTTCCTCTCTGTCTTTTATTTAGTTTAGGTAAGGGTTTATCTTGTTTGTTTTTGCAAAGAACCAACCCTTTGTTTCATCTTTTTTTTATTTTCTCTTTCTATTTTTTTGGATTATAGGTGCAAGTGCTCTTTTGTTGTGTGGGAGTTTTGTTCTTGGGATTCTGTTAGTGCTCTCAAGTTTCAGAAAGTGTGTTGGCAGAGTGTTACTTTTTAATGACCTGCTTGTCTAGTGTGTTCACGGTGTTAGGCTTGCTGGGATGGTATGGAGTGGATGGTGCCACATGTGTTCTGTTGGTCACTAGGCAAGATCCTGAGAATTGAGTGTGCTGTAACAAAGACAGTGGAGAAGATCCCTGGTATACTGCCTTGGTCTCTATGCAAGCATGGCCTATGGTTGACCTGAAGACTTGGGAGTGGGATCCCAGAAGCAGAACAGAGAGTGGGAGTGTGTAATCCACAGGAGACTTGGACACAGGAAAGGGGAGCTGCCACTGCTGTTCTTTTGGAGTGCTAGGGGCAACCATGAGAATTGGGTCTTCAGTAACAGAGAGTGGAAAAGGTCCACAGAATCAAGTAGGAGAATATCATTGAACATTTATTTCTTCTTTGTGTGCTTCTTTGGAGGAAGGTATAAAAGGTTTTGTAGGAGGAACCTGTCTAGATTTCTTACTGGGGATTGGATTTGAGTGTCTATGATCTCAAACCATTTTCTTTTGTTTCTGTCTACTCTGTTGTGATTGAAACTGATCATTCTGTTTCCTTTTCATGCTCACGTGGGCTTCATCGTTATACAGTCTATCTATAAATCACAAGAAAGAGTCAAAGAAATTGCTATTCATTGCTAAGCTATTTTGGTATCCTGAAGTTTTTACATTTTTATTTTTATTGTATTTCAAGACCAAGGTTTTTGTAGGTTTGGCTGTCCTGGATGTAGGTATGCAATCCAGCCCTGGCCTCAAACTTAGAGGTCCACCTCACTCTGGCTCCAGAGGGCTGGGATTCAATGTGACCCAATATGCCTGGGAGTTTTTGTTTTCATATGTTTGCTGATGAGTGTGGTATGTAGGTTTTTGTACATGTCAAGCATATGCTACTATGCTGATCTTCATCCACATCCACACTTGAATTTTGATATTTGACAGAGAGTATATTCTGTTTCTCAGGATGTTTTGTATTCATAACATTAATACTGCATGAGTCTTCTGAGTCATTGGATTGCAGGCAAGTCTGGTTCTTCCTGTTTCTTGTTTTGTTTTGTTTTAATTGAATAATTACTAGTATTTTTGCCTGTATGTGTGACTATGCAACTCTTTTGTACCTGGTCCTCACAATAGTCAGCAGCTGACTGGCCTCAGAACTTCAGAATTTAAAATAATGGGTAGTTGTGAGCCTCCATGTAAGCACTGGCAATTGAGCCCAGTTGTTGGCAAGACCAACAAGAGCTTTTCATTGCTGAGCCACCTCAACTGCCTTATGTTGCTCATTTATGACCAACTATTCCAGTACTAATGTTTTCATCTGTCCATTTGTACCTGTTTGAACAAGCATTCCCTTTTAGTAAGCTTTCATTAACATTACAGTTTAACCTGGGACACTTCAGGTTTCTGGAAGATAGATACAGAAATATATTGAATATATAATTCTTTGTAGGAACTTCAGATATATCACAGAGTTTGCATCTTTCTTATTTTTTTTTATTTGAATGATTTTTGTGGTGGATTCAGGTCTTAAATGTACCTCTGGATGTCATGAAACTTGTTTCAGAGGCTAGGCTGGCCTTTGACTCAATGAGATACACATAACCTCTGCCTCTTGAATGCTGGAATTAAAGTTTTGAACCAGTACATCCTGTTTGCCCCTAAATTTTTTAGTTAGTAATTTTGCATACAATGTCTGTGATCTGTGTTCTGTACTTTTCATCTATTTGCATGTCTTGCTTTCTTTTATGTCTGTTAATTTTCATTTCTCTTGAAATACTGAATTCTATTCAAAGGTTGCAGAAATGAGGTGAACCTCCTCATTTAGTTTCCTTCTAAAATGACTTGATGAGTACATCGAAACTTCTGGTTCAGTAGATGTCAGGGAATCACCAGAATTATATGAATATATTGTCAATGAAGTATACATTTACACTGTTGTCACCATTGTGCTTTCTGTTATCCTCATGTATGGGATCATTTAGAATTCAATTACCTATGCTGATGTGGATGTGAACTTCACTTGGGAAGAGTGGGCCTTGCTGGATCCTTCCCAGAAGAGTCTCTACAAAGATGTGATGCTGAGACCTGCAAGCACCTTACAGCTATAGGTAAGACAGTGAATTTTCTTTCTCTATTCAGGTAAATGGGACAACTGTTGTTACTGTTGACTTTTCTTATTGATGTTCTTATATAAGTTCACTTGGAATGAGGGAGAAAAATTCAGGCCTGTTTCTAAGGTTCACTGAATATAGAAACTTAAATTTTGCCTAATTTTTAATCCTCTCTCATTCACTTTCTGGTCCATATTTCAGGCTACAATTGGGAAGACCATAATACTGAAGAACATCATCGGCTATCTACTAGATATGGAAGGTAATTACTCATGGAAGCTTATATGAATATGCCTATGAAGAAATTTTTAAAGATGATTTATTTATTCATTATTTATATATTATTCTGCCTGCACATGTGCCTGCCCACCAGAAGAGGGCAAGGGATCTCATTATAGATGCTTGTGAGCCACCATGTGGTTTCAGGGAATTGAACTCAGGACCTCTGTAGGAACAGCCACTGCTCTTAACCTCTGAACCATCTCGCCAGCTCTGTGAAAAAAAAATTAATGTGTCCCAGAAATTTTAAAGAAAAGCAACAGTGGAAAAACAAACACCACTTTAAGAGTAGTAAGGAACATTAAATTCTCCCAAACCCATGTTCCTCACTGTTAGGTATATTATATTATTTATGTTTGCCAGGCATTTCAATGCAAAAGAAGACAGTGAAACCCTTGCTAAATAGATATTACTGTACAAATGACATTTACTCAATCTAGAAATTATGATCTCTGAAAATTACTGCCCCTCTGTCTGCTACCCTAGGCCTGGGCAGGGCAGCTTCTAGGTTCCATACACTCTTTCTTTGGCCTAGAAGATTTTCTGTCCTTGAGAATTCCTGCTCAATCTGGCTTTTGTCCTGACCTCTAAATTGGTCTGTTTATAGTCTCAAACTAACCCCATCAGTCTTTTCTAATCTTCAGCTCTTTTTTATTCTCTGCTTCATTTGATCTTCACCTTAGTTTTCTCTCTCCAACCTCCCTATTACTGCTCAGTAAAACTCGCTTCTCTCTCCTGGTAGTGTCACTTTTGGGAGATTCATTTCCTCTCTCTTCTTATGAGAGATACATGTATCCTATGCAGTCAATTATTTCTCTGAATTTGTCACCTTTCCTGAAACTGAATGAGACAGCATTTTCAAATATAGGTGCTTCCTTCTACCTGCTATTTTTACACCCATAGTTTAGGATTAAAGCATGTACCACCATGCCTGAATCCAAGCTTTTCTTTACTGGACATTGCTCTATACCAGCCAGACATTAAAGTCAGATCTGCTTGCCTCTGTCTCCTGGATTAAAGGTGTGTTTGTATTCTAGCCAGATCACATTGACATAGAAGGTATTTGGATGGGGTCTTTTGCCAGAGCAGCCAGGTTCTAAATTAAAAATCCTCTGTAAATGATAAATCATTAATCATATCCATGTTGAGATACTCTGTAGAAATCCCTATCTGTTGATCCTCTCTCTCCACTCTCTTGCCATATTGTAAACAGCATACTCATAAAATAGATAATAATTTTGTGTACAAAACCTACTGATGAGCAAATATTCCATAACAAAGGTTATGTTACTCAAATACCTGACGTAAGGTTTCGAAGTTTAATCAGATGGAAATTATGAGGGTCAAGAATACTGTTGTGGAGGAACCATAATCCCCATGGCACATGTCTTTGAAGAACAAAAAGTAAAACTGTGTGTATGTGGAAATGTTTCATTTGTTGTTCTTCCTTTTTTATTTATATTTTAATATTAATTACAGTTTATTCACATTGTATCCCAGATGTACCCCATTACCTCCAAATTCTCCCTCCCTTTCTCATATCCTCTCAAGCCCCTCCTCAAGTCCACTGATATGTGAGTCCCTCCTCCAATTCAGTCTGACCCAAGCTTCCCAGGTTTCATCAAGACAGGCTACATTGTCCTCCTTTGTGGCCTGCCATGGCTGTTCCACCCTCAGCAGCAGTTGGTCAAAGAGCTAGCGACTGATTTCATATCAGAGACAGTTCCTGTTCCTATTACTAGGGAATTTCACTTGGACACTGAGCTGCCATGGGCTACATCTGAGCAGGGGTTCTAGGTTATATTCATGAATTGTCCTTGGTTGGAATATTAGTCTTAGAAAAGACCCCTGTGCCCAAATATATTGATTCAATTGTTCTCCTTGTGGAGCTTCTGTCCTCCCCTTGCTATCTTCCCTTCATTCATAAAATTACCTCCACTCTGCAGAGAATTGTTAAAGAGTATTTATTGTCTCCTCAATACAAGTGATGATCTTGTAGATCTCCATCATTACATCTGTGTAGACATGCTTTTGGGAAGGATCCAGCAATTCCCACTTTTCCTCGTTGGGTTTTTCCAGATGCACATCATCATAGACTATTGCATTCTAAACTATCCTGTACATGTGTACAATAGAAAGCATGATAGTGACAACACTATAATTTTATATTTTTTCATGTGTTCATTCATCCATTCATGATTAATAATGAATGAATTATGAACTCCGATCACCTTCAGAAAGTCTGCTCAAAAGAGAGGACTGTTAAAACTTTAACTAATATACTTAATTAGATTTCTAAGCTCAATGGGAATATAGCCAAAGAAATCACATTAGAGAAAATCCCTATGATTACTGGCCCTGTGGAAATTGTTGTGTTTATTTTGGTTCCCTTTATGAATGCAGTGTGATTACAACTATAGGAAAATTTATGAATGCAGTCCCTGTGTTAAAGCTGACTCCTTCTAGTTCTTTTTAAATATGAAAAACCACTCATAGAAAAGTGATGCTGTCAGTGAGCCATGTAATGAAGTTTCTTACCATCAAAGGTATCTTGTAAGGTACAGAAACCCACAATCAAGGGGGAAACTATGAATGTAAAGAAAGTGATAAGAGGTTAAGATGTAACTTCAGTTTATGATTAAACCAAATTGCAAACATAGTTTACACTGACATAAAGATTCATCAGTGGCTGGAGAGATGGCTCAGAGGTTAAGAGCACTGGCTGTTATTCCAAAGGTCCTGAATTCATTTTCCAGCCAACCACATGGTGGCTTGTAACCCTCTATACTAAGATCTGGTGTCCTCATCTAGCATGCAGTCAGAACACAGTATAAATATTAAGTAAATAAATCTTTAAAAAAGATTCATGAGGGTAACGAATATGGTAAAGCTTACACATATCTGAATTATCTTTGCAGAAAGAAAAGAATACATATTTATGACAAACCCTATGAATGTAAACAGTGTGGGAAAGCCTTTTCCAAACCTAGTAGTCTACAACTGCATAAAAGAACACATACTGGAGAGAAACGATACGAATGTAATCAGTGTGGAAAAGCCTTTTCACGACACGGAAATCTCCAGAGGCATAAAAGAACACATTCAGGAGAGAAACCCTACGAATGTAATCAATGTGGTAAAGCCAGAAACCTGTACTTTCAAACTACATAAAAGAACACATACTGGAGAGAAACCCTATAAATGTAATCAGTGTGGGAAAGCCTTTTCACAACACGGACATCTCCAAAGCACAAAAGAACACATACTGAGAGAAACCCTAAAATGTAATCAGTGTGGTAAAGCCTTTTTTCAGAAACACGGACATCTCCCAAGTACATAAAAGAACACATACTGAGAGAAACCCTACAAATGTAATCAGTGTGGTAAAAAGCCTTTACATAAAAGTGAGAGAAACAGAAAGCTTTTTCACATCATCTGTAATCAGTGTGGTAAAGCCTTTTCACAACACGGACAAAGTACATAAAAGAATACATACTGAGAGAAACCCTATGAATGTAATCAGTGTGGTAAAAATACATAAAAGAACACATACTGAGAGAAACCCTATGAATGTAATCAGTGTGAAAGAATTTTTCACAACATGGACATCTCAAAGTACATAAAAGAACACATACTGAGAGAAACCCTACAAATGTAATCAGTGTGGTAAAGCCTTTTCAGAAAAGGAAATCTCAAACTACATAAAAGAACACATACTGGAGAGAAACCCTATGAATGTAATCAGTGTGGGAAAGCCTTTTCAAAAAAGGAAATCTCCAAGTGCATAAAAGAATACATACTAGAGTGAAACCCTACAAATGTAAGCAGTATGGGAAAGACTTTTCACAACACGGACATCTCCAAAGGCATAAAAGAATACATCCTTGAGAGAAACCCATGAATGTAATCTATGTGGTAAAGTCTTGGCACATTGGTGCAACCTTTACAGACATGAAAGAATTCATACTGGAGCCAAACCCTACGAATGTAATCAGTGTGAGAAAGCTTTTTTTTACAACACAGAAATCTCAAGAAGCATAAAAGAATACATCCTGGGAGCAATCCTATGAATATAATCAATGTGATAAAGCCTTTTCAGGTTGGTGCAACCTCCAGAGACATGAAAGTATTCATACTGGAGCCAAACCCTATGAATGTAATCAGTGTGAGAAAGCCTTTTTTCACAACACAGAAATCTCAAAAAGCATAAAAGAACACATACTGAGGAGAAAACCTATGAATGTAATCAATGAGGTAAAGCCTTTCCATTTTGCTGCTACCTCCAGAGGCATGAAAGGATTCATACTGAGAGAAACATTTTCAATGTAATCAAGGTGGTAAAGCCTTTTCACAATTCAGTAGTCTTCAAGTACATAAAAGAACACATACTGAGAGAACCTCTAAGAATGTAATCAGTGTGGTAAAGCCTCTGCACATTGATATGATATCCGAAGGCATGAAAGATTTCATACTAGAAATAAACCGTATGACTATAACTAGTAAAGCCTTTGCATGTCACAAATTTTCAAAGCCATAAAAGAAATCATACTCAAGAGAAATCCTTATGAATATATTCACTGTGATGAAGCCTTTGTAAATTTCTATAGGCTTCACTTTCATGAATGAAACATACTGAAGAGAAACTGTAAGAATGTGTCCATTTTGTTAACTCAAAGCTTTGTGTTTTGAACTATCCTGGAGATGTAATGAAGTGGTCTAATCATCCATCAACTGCATCTCACTACATAGCTTGATGTGATATGAATATATACATAAGATTGATTCTGTGAATCCATATGTTCCTCCGAATTATCCATATGTCATTTCATCTTAAAGTTCTGCATTCTATAGGAAATATGTAATATAAAGGTTATAGATAAAGTAACAGCAAGGATATTTACTTAAAAAGAAACATTTCTGGTGTGTGTGTAAGGTCATTATGGGCTTTTAGGCCATGACTGATATGTACAGAGTGGGAGACAAGTTTGTTGGAACTCCTTTGGCCTTCTTAATATGATGATTGAGGACTGATTGCCAGCTTTGGACACCAAAAGCCTTTCCTACAGCTCTGTATCCCTGATGCTCAAATTAGATTAGTTGAGATATTACATCATTAAAATATTGTCTTTTTTTTTTACATTGTAAACATACTGTCATGTAATAATTGAGGGATTCAGGGCAATTTAAAGGATAAAATTTGTTTGAAAATGAGAGAGTGCAGCCAGTTCTCCTAGGTGCTGAGCCATGTATTTGGCCCCATAAACGTGTCATGAATAGCCTTTTGAGGTGTGAAAGGTTAATCCTAAATTCATCTTTAACTCATCTCTGATGACCCAGAAGAAAGAGAAGATTGAGAGCATAAAAAGTAACTTAGGCTTGGTGCTGAAAGAAGTTTCTAATCCAATATCTTCACAAAAATATGGAAGTATCCAAAATTATCAGGATAGAAACTGAGACTACAAGTGTTTAAAAAGTGCATGACCACTTGACCAAAACCACCAGACTGAGTTTATCCCACACGTTGTAAATAGGCAGCAATGAGAGCCCACAAGGACACCTGCTTGAGATGATACCTAGTGTAAAAAGTGAAGAAGAATTTGAAGGCATGAAGACCAAGTGTTCTGAAGTGGATTGTATTCTGCTTCCCTGATGCACACAAACATTCTGTTAGGAGCCCTAAGTGGTGAAGACTGCAGGTGCTGTGAAGGTTGTTGTCAGGGGAGCCTGAGGTTCAAACAGATGTCAATAGAAGGCTGGAGAAATCAGGCATTTACAGAGACTGAAAGAGACATGGAGAAGGAGATTTGGGTGTTAAAGAAAGGGAAGTAGATTTGGATGTTAAAGAAAGGATAAAATTCCCAGAGAGCAATTAATTCTAGGTCTGTACCTGAGCACAAGCTGCCTCCTACTGTAGTCTCTGTATCTACTCAGCTATGGTAGGTCAACTCTCCAGTTCTTTCACTCTTTCCTTGTCTTCTCAGATAATGTATATGTATGTCAGTCAGAATACCATGCAGGCTGCCAGTTGGTGGTCTCAAATTGATTTTAAATCTCTCTCCCCCATCTGTCATCACTGCAACCTCTCTGCCTGGCAGGAATAGGGATATTCTGAATAAACATTCCTATATCTCCCTTAGGTGAACATCTAATAAATCAATGGACTCCATGAAATTATAATCTGGTCTGGAATGTCATTGATGAAAAGACCTATTCCCCTAGTTGAGATATTTTCTACTCAATAGCATTATGTCATTCTTTGAATACATTGCAGGAAAGAAATAAGCTGAGAATGAGGGAGCAACTTATAGGCAGGAAGATTTTAATGTATGTCTTGGAGAGATTACTTAGTTGTGTATCTCTGCTCTCTAAACCTATTAAACCTAAAGGATGAATGAGTTATCATATACTGTACTTCACAGCTAAGACAAGCTGCTGAGGTGCCTTTTTGACAGAAGGTTTTCTGGCTTCCAGGTTCTCCCAGCATCCCTCAGTCCCTACCTTCTAAAGGGTATGATTGGCATTCCCCACCTCTACCCTTAAATTTTCAGTCCAGTAGAATGGGCCTGCCCTCTCCCAGAGGTACCCAGATATTTTATTTTTCTTATATGCTTCTTTTCTTCTCTTCTTCTGTTTTTTCTGTTTTTCTCTCTCTCTCTCTCTCTCTCTCTCTCTCTCTCTCTTCTCTCTCTCCACCCTTCTCTTTGCTCACATTTAGGATTCCTCCACGGTACCTTCCATGACCTTATTCCTTGCGAACTGGGAACCCCTGAGAACTGTTTGCATAAGCTTGCAAGTAAATACTTTACCATGTCTTCAATTAGCAAATATTACCTGTGGGAAGAAAGAAACAGCATAACATTATATATTCATCACTGGTCAAAATTTGTCACACTGAATAAATATGTGAATATGTTTCCAGTTTTTATTAATAATTTGTGTTTTAACCATTGTTTTTGATTTTTCCCTAGCCCCTTATATGAGGACTAGGGAAGGTGCATGGGGAGATTGGGAGGCTGGCTGGAAATGGTCAGAATTGTAAGTGGATACAGCCATGATACAAAGGGAATAAACTGTAATAAACAAATAGCTTAATTAAATGTATTTTCATTTTCAAACATTGTTTTCTCTCTTTTTTATTTGAAATAATAGTCTCACTATAAATTCCAGGCTGACCTTGAACTTAGTGTACATAATAGATCTGCTTACCTTGCCTCCCTAGTACCTGCAGTATAGTTGGGCATGGTCTACCTCAATAATTCAGTTTTTTCTGTGGGCTTATTGAGAGTAAATTGCTGAATCCAAATGGTCATGGTAGGCAGGACACAGACTCTGTTCCTAAGTCCAGTAATGGAAAAAAGCATTGTTCAGTTGCAGTTGTTTGGCTTAAAATCCTCTCCTTTAAGTATAAAGAAAATTTTTTTTTTTTTTCTTTACCATTGAAATTTTATGACACATCAAAGTAGATTGGAGTTCTGTTCTTAATTCAACAGATAGTGAAAAGTAGCCTCACAGACATAAGGAGATTCTCAATATAGTTAAGTATAACAACTTATTACACTCATCCCAATGTTCTAGTAAATCACTGAGGTTAAAACCATCCAAGCCTGGCATGGTAACACAGGCCTGTAGTCATGGTGTTCAGAAAGATAATGCAGGAAGTTCAAGATGACAAAGTAATCCAAGGAAATATCCCAGGTGAATGGTATAATGGGAGGTCCACAGAACAAAGGGGACTGATTGGCTAAGACCAATGTCCATAGTCCTCCCCACAGCTCCAGAACATCAGGGCCATTCCAGCACCATGTGTTATCTAAGGAATTTGTCACCCTGTGCTTTCTAATGTTTCCTGTCCAAGACAGCTTAGGTCACTTCAGGGTTAGACTCCTGTGGGCATTGAAGACTAGAACTCCCTCCAAGTTGTGGGATTAGCCTCAATCAGGGATGCACTCCTGAATTATATATCCTATACAAAGGATTCAGCACAGAAACCTTATTATCCACACAACCACTTATAGGAATAGACTTAGTAGGATATATATATATATAGGTCCATACTTATTCACACATTCTTTTTTTTAAGACATTGGAAGGAGATAATTCAGAAAGGCATGGAGAAAGCAGAAGGAAAAGGGGAAATGGTGTAATATATTTTAATTAACATCTGTAGGAAAAGTTTTAAATAAATGGTGGCTGGAGATAGCATGGAAGTTAACAGCACTGGTTGTTGTTACAGAAGACAAGTTCCATTTCAGAAATAAACACACAGCCAGCAAGTATCCTTTAAATGCAGACTTGCCCATGGGAGTTCTGCCTCCTCCCCTGTCCCCACTTTGGCCTTTTTGAAGTTACTTTTAGGTATCTCAGACAAATGTTAACACAAATCATGTAACCCTCACAATATATCTGTCACAAATAAAAAGACATTTAAAGCTTAAAAAGCCTTAGCCATTTCTCAGATTTAAATATCAAAGCAGGTGCTGAGTCATGGTGACATTATAGAAGACAAGTTCCATTTGATATCAGTGGTACCCTGGTCATTTCCAGATGACCCACTTTGGTTTTAGGGTCCATGGACACAAAACATGCATAATCAACCACATGGCATGGTTTGGACAGCTGTCTTCCTAGAACTCCAGGGTCCATCAGGGTCTTTCACAATACATCAATGCACATGAAATAAAAATAAACAAATTTTACAAACAGAATTTTCTATATTGATGTCACAGTTCTGAGAATGATAGCAGTCTTGGGTAGCTGCAATGAACTCCTTTTCCTTTATTGAGCCAACCTGCCTAGAGGCAAAAGCAGCCTTATTCTAAGGTTGGATTAGCTCAACATAGCTGTTCATCTAAGAATTGCAAACACAGTCCTGATTGGTGACATTTCCTTGATGTTTTCTGTATTTGTGATCTCTCCCTTTGTATGTCAGAGACTTTTGGATTGATGAATCTTGCAAATGTATATTTTATATCACACATGATGATCTAGAAGATAGATTTGCTGGGGAAATCTCCATCTGCTTCAGGAACTAGACTTGCAGTCTTCATTTCCTGTTGGAATTGTTCAAAGTGTGGGAGGTTTCCAAGATGGCAGTGACCAGTGTGCCCTGTATTAGAGGGGCAGAGGATCTGAGACTCTGAAATCTGAGGGGACAGGAAGCTGGATCCAGAGCATCAACCTTGAATTTTCCCTGATTAGAGGGGACATCCTGTGATTTGAGGCCTATTGGACCCAAGCCCTCCGTGGTCATCTCTCATGTTTGAGAGTCAAAATGTGGAGCTCCTGCACTTTCTGCCCATCCCAGCCAGTGAGCATCCCCAGGTCCAGGAACCCCCACTCCAGCAGCCAGACATCAGATGGTCCATGCTCCCCTCAAGGGAGCTTCAGTATTCCTGGGACAGTTAGGCTCAATTGCACCCAGGCCTCCCCATGGCTGTCTTCAAGTTCTGAGAGTCATGAACCATGGGGGTTCTACAATTTATGCTTATGCCAGCGAGTGAAGACCCCCAGGTCTACAGACCTCTGTTCTTGCAGCGGGACATCTAATCTCTCTTAATCCCCTTCAAGTATCTTCAGGATTCTTGGGACATTTGGGGGTCAATAGATCCCGTACCCCCCAGAAGTGTTTCCCAGGTCTGACAGTCAGGAAACCTGGGCCCCCAGCACTTGACAGATATGCCAGTGAATGGAGATCACTAGGTCCAGGGACTCTCCTCTCCAGAATCCAGACATTGGATTCCTCCTGGTCCCCTGAAAGCAGTATTGGGGTTCCTGGTGATGAGTTCCCTACATTGAAGCCACAGTTCACTGGTCATCCAGACCAGGCAAACAATGGAAGCACCTGGATCATGGATCCAGGATGGCCCAGCCCAAATGAGTCTGAGTGACAGAGACACAAAGTCTGGCACAAAATCCCTTGTATATTCCTCCCTAAACACCTCACTTGGCCTCCTGTCTTCTGTGTCTGCCCTTCGCCCTCACTCTCTTCAAAGACACCAAGACAGAAAATTGTACTCTTTCCTTCTCCTAGAACTAATGCCTTGCCTCTTAAGTGTGAAAATTACCAAATGAATCCACAGACATCAGCTCAACCTGCTCCTTGGCACTCCTTCTGGTCAAGGGCACCCCCAAACACATCACTACAGTCTTCTGAGGGGATCAAACACTGTTGCTGATCTTGACCCATCTAGATCCCAGCTTCCCAAAGAAATAAACACTCAGGACTTCCCAAAAGATGACGCTGAATCCCATCCCCCATAGACCAACCCTCCCCATTCATCTTAGTGGTATATAACACAGACTAGGGTCACTTACATACTCTTAATACATACATCATCCTAGGGCTGGACACAGACCCAGTCACATGGAGTGCTAGTGTGTTCTCTTTTGTTTTAATGTTCCTTTGAAATGTATACACCTTACCCTTGTTCATTCCAATGCTGATTTCTGCCCCCCCTCACACTCTGGCTTCAATTTGAATATTCCATTGTGATACTTATTCTAAGCATCCTGTCTCAACTTTGTGTAAACAGGCCAAAATAAAGCAAATAGACACAATGTTGAGCAATGGGAGGAGCCAGAGGATAGGAAAGAGGGGAGGAGCCAGAGGACAGGAAATGAGTGGGAGGAGAAAGGGTGAGAGGAGAGCTAAGTGAGGATAGAGCTGGGGGAGAGATCTTGGAACTATGTGGAAATGGACTGGACTTAAGATATCACTAAAAGCAAGTATCATGTGAGAAATCTAAATGTTAGCAAACTATGAGGGCTTTGAGGTATAGAGGGAGTAACTATTGCCCAGCATTGCGTTCTAGGTTAACTAAAGAAACCCCTGGGTCTGTGTGGTGATTTGGTTGCACAGCTGTTTAAGATTAAGAGCAAGCATTACTAAAAGATAATTAATAGTAAATTTTAAGAGCAATTTACAACAAATGACTCCCAACTAATCTAAGTATCCACACCCTTAAATCACACTTTATCATAACTTGGTGGGGGTAACAAGATCCCAGTGAAAACCTAAAAACTCCCAGGTCAATTTCTGTCTCTTTAAGAGAGACTCTTAAACCTGCCAAGGAGCAAAAAATAGCCTCCTGTAGGCAGACCTGAGACTTCCATAACAAAACTGACCCCTTCAGCAGTTTAACTGAGGGATAAACAAGCATGGCTTCCTTATACTGTGGCTGGCTCATCTCATCTCAACTCAACAGCCATGGTGGGAAGGAGCGGAACTGGGGGCAGAAAAACCTCTAGACAGAGTTTGGCTTAACCTGCATCTTAAATTTTAAAAAATTCCATGGCAGAGGGTGTTTTAATCCCTTTTGGCTTCATTTTGGCTGTCATAGTCATGGATCTAGTTGCAATATGTTTAATGGTGATGGTTCTTCTCCATGCCTTCTCCAAGAAAGTTCAAGGAAAAAAATGGGGAAAAAAAATCAAGGATTGGAATACTAAGTTACAGACAAGAAAAATGGCACTCTTCCTAATAATTAGATTAATAACAGCTAAAATTCAAAGCTCTCTGGCTGCAAGATACTTGTTAGCTCTTTCTGGTAAGGGTCCGCCAATTCACTAAAACATCAACTAAAATAACCAACTGAGCTTTGTTAGTTACAGCATAAATTGGCACAACTGAACCTAAACTTAAAATTATCTTGTCTCTTTGTTTGATTTTTATTTAAGGGTTTTGAGTTATAATGATAATGATTTGGACAAGCTAGTTAAGGCACATACCTTTCTTCTCAACACAAAGTAAAAAGAAACAGGCAAGTCTCTGATTTCATGATCAAACTAATTTACATAAAAAAAGCCAAGATGGCAACTTTGGCTGTTTAGCCACTCGCAGAGATAATGTAAGATTCAAAATGACAAAATTTTCCTTAAGGTTTTCATGTAATTTCTTTTTTCTTAATAATAGATGTTATGTCCTTACTGATCTAAAGTTTGATTCACAAATATTTTAGGTTTATGTAAAGAGAGATAATGTCACACTGCTCTGGAAACTGCCTTATCCTTTTAAACATGAGACATTTTCACAGGGAAAAATACCGGCCATGCCTATGTAAAAAAGACACAAGAGGCTTAAAGATGGCAAAGTACATGCCAACCTACTTTAGTCAAAAACACTGAAAAATTATATTCATACATTTAAAAAACAAAACTGTCCATCCCATATCAAAAAGATGGGAAGCCAAAGAATAGCCCAAACCAATGTAAAAACCCAGGTACAAGATTCTTAGGCTATACTAAAATGCTAAGGGTAAGAGAGTTTATATGCTTAATGCTGAGAGTTTACATAAAGTTTGGCTATAAAGGCATAAATGTCCACTCTGTATAAAAAAAGGGGCAAGCCAAAAAATAGCCATTATCAATGTAAAGCCCAGGTACAAGATGCCTAGGGTATGCTTAAATGCTAAAGGTAAGAGGGAGTTTATATAAAGTTTGACTATAAAGGCATAACTACCCATTCTATATAAAAAAGTGATTGGACACATAGCTAAATATAAAAAATGCTTTACATAGCTGTATATAAAAATATAGGGATAATCCTCTAAACAGGTACAAGATACTTACAGTATGCTTATATTCAAAATTAGAAAGGAGTTTATATAAAGTTTACTTAAAACATGCATTTTCTATTGATCAAGACAACCAGCTTGTCTCTCTAATGGGAGGCTTTTCTAGGGAAATAGGTAGCAACTTGGCCTAATACAACTGGCACATAAGAGCCCAAAAAGCTACTTTAACTTATCCAACATTGTTTTGATTTCAATGGGATAATGACTGTATGTTCAATAACAATGGTAAGTTATATTGCTCTGATCATTTTACATGGGAACAACTCTAAAACTAACTGAGAGATTAAAAATTATCTCTCGGCAGAAATTCAACAATACTTGGACAGTAAATCCTTGGCTATAATATTCTCAAAATATATTATGCTAATCTTTTAATTTGCATAGATAGAATTTGCTCACAGTTTAATTTGATCCTGCACATCTCATACATTTGTAATTTTAGAACTCTATAATGCTTGTGAGAAACTTTGTGTTTGCCGAACAAAAGAACTGGACACCAGAGATGCTGGATCAAACCTAACAGAATCATTCTTCAGCATGCTGAGACATTGACACATCTGTTCCAGCATCTTGCATATCCCAGCATTTTGCTTGTTCCTGCCTCAACTGCTTCAACTGCTGTATCTCATCAAAGCCTGCTCCCAAAAGAACTTTGAAGAAAGCTACTAATCTCAATTGGTCCAGTATTCTAGACTGTTCCAAAGAGGATTTTATTAAGCCTGAAATTTCTCAACATTCAAAGACTGGACCACAAATGTTATTGCTTGCTTAATTAACTATTTTTCCCAATTTTACTTGGGCCCCCTACAGGATTTCTACTTGTCCAAAATGACAGCTAGAAGAAATCCATGAGAACAACGTCCAATTTTCCTTAATAGGGGTTGAGTATGTATTTGGTTGTTTGCTATGGCTACAAAATTACATTGTCATTGGGAGCTGTTTATAATTATTAATGGTCATATTCAGAGTGAAACAAGGTAATACTCAGGATTTCTCTCTTTTCTTTTTCTTTCTTTCTTTCTTAGATAAGGAGGGGGGTAAAAAGAAAATAGTATACAGAGACTTCTTATATGAATAAGACAAAAGGTAGATTATTGAATCTATTCAGCTTAGGGTTTTATTTGTTATTCTCAAGTAAGGTTAATTTTAACTCTGGTATAGGAATTTGCATATTGATACAAAAATAAGTATTTTTGATACATTGTTATAAGCTTTAGTATATTGATACAAATTCAAAGTTACTTCCAATACTTTTAAACTGCTATTAAAAACTGGTTAGGATTTTAGGTAATGCAAGTTAATTGCTAGTTATTTAACTCATAGTCATGTCAGACACTAGTCTAATTTATCACATGAGCATACATCTGAGTTTTAACAGATAGATATGATTTTGTAGACAGATCGATGATATAAAGATAGGTAGCCTTCAAAAACTTCAGAGACCTACAGAATATGGCATTTTAAAATGTCTTTATTATTTTAAAGATTCTTTGACAATGAGACAGGTCATCTCCTGGCAGCACCCCACCTACCTGAAAGAAGATAATGAGCATCGAAGAACCTCCATATGGAGATGGCTCCAAATGTGGCAAACAAGCCACTCAGGTAAAGATAATACCCTTGCTTCACAACAGACAAATTCTGCCCAAAATGGGCAAGCTTATGCAGAACAAGTTGACTGCTGAACTCTGCCAAGACAGGGTAAGCAAGTCCTAAATAGTTCCTGTTTCACATATATGTCTGTCAAATATTCTGAGCCAGAAGGCTGAAGATGATGCTCCAACCTTACAGAGAGTTATGGGTGACTGTTCAGGCAGCAAACTGCTTTCTGTCAATTTTTAATTTTTGGAAGTTGCTAACATGCACTTCCTATTTACACTAATACCTAATTTTATTCCTTCTCAAGTCTCTGATGTGGTTGAAGACCAAAGAGTTATAGTGCCACAATTAAGCTTGTGTTGTGTAGAAGTTAAGAAATGCTTTAAGTTAAGGTAATACCAATAGGGATAAAAGTTAATTTAGGTATAGAACTTTAAACTTGTCAAGATAGATAGGATGAGCAGATACTTTCTCCGAAGTTGCATTGGACATTGCACATGTAGAGTTTACCTAACAGTTTTCAGAAGTTCATAATTATTATTGTATTGAAAGAAAAGGAGTCTTTTATTGGACTTAAAGGGGGAAATGTTGGTACAATGTTCTTTTGAAATGTAATACACTTTACCCTTGTTCATTCAAATGCTGATTTCTCTCCCCCACTCTCTGGTTTCAATCCAGACATTGCATTGTGATACTTATTCTAAACATCACCTGTCTCAACTTTGTGCAAACATCCAAAATAAAGTAACTAGGCACAATGTTGAGCAGGGAAAGGAAGCAGGAAGAGAGGGAGGAGCCAGAGGACAGGAAGATGGGAAGAGAGTTGGGAGAGCAAGGCTGGAGGAGAGCTATGAGAGAGACCTGGAGGAGAGATCTTGGAACAGCATGGAGAGAATGAACCAGACCTAAGATTTAAAAAAAAAAAAAAAAAAAAAAAAAGCAAGTATAATGGGTAAAATCTAAGTGTTAGGAAACTATGAGAGTTTGGAGGTTTAAGAGAGTGTAACTATTGCCCAACATTGTGTTCTAGGTTACCTAAATAAACCAGGTCTCTGTGTGGTGATTTTTTATACAGCTGTTTAGGATTAACAGCAAGCTTTAATAAAAGATAAACCAATAGTAAATATTAATCACTGCTTACAACACAGGGGGCACAGGGAAGACTCTCGGAGACACAGCTCACCTAGTACTAAGATTTTCAGAGGAAACACCCTACACAGGAGAGGAAAGGAAAGCCAAAAACCTTGTTGGTAAAAAAAAAAAAGATTCAACCAAGGGAAGGCATCTGTGTGTGGGTGGGCCAAAAGGGAGGATACCTCCTTTTCCCAGGGAAATGGAAAGATACCCATCAGTCTCTCAGACAAAGGGAAACATTTCTGCAGAACATGGAAAGGAAAAGCATCAGTCAACTGTTGTTGCATGTATGGATATAGCAACTGGATAGCCAAGAAAGAGGAGTTCTAAAACCAGGGAAGGGAGAGGGAAGAATCCCACCTTTTGAGATATACAATAGGTGCAGTACTTATCTGGAGCCTAATTGATCTGAGAGGTGGATTCAGGTGGCTGTTGTGCAGCTTACAAGAATCCCTTTTAAGTTTTATAAAGGAGATAAACTTTTAGAGATGGCAGCATCACCATTGTAACATGCATTGAAATACACATTGTAGAAAAGGTGGTAGACATACTCCTTTGTGTTAACAGCATCAACATCCTCAAAGGTGAACTGTGGAAAGGCAGAAGCCTTTCATGAAGTAGAAGACACAAAAGCTCACTTGGTCTTAATTTTTATTATGATTATACCTTATGGAAAAGAGGCTTAACCAATTTTTAAGTTTATATTTATCAATCTTGCATTTATCAAACAACCAACCTTAAAACACTTTCTTAGACCCTCAAACATTTATTTGCATTTACCAACCTTAAAACACTTTCATAGACCCTCAAACATTTTGTAGAAGGTTTATAACTTAAACTTCTTCTCCATAGGCCTTTGTGTCTAGTTACTTAGCATGATACACATATGAGACTGCTGCAAACATTTATTGTTCTTTAGCCAAAAGGATGACAAAAGGTTACATCTCAGGCTTGTTTTTTGAGTCTGAAGCAAACTAGACCACCTAGATCTTACAATTCTGCCAGTGAGGCTTAAGGCCTGGTCTTCTGCATATGAAGAGAACTGAGAAGGCATCTGAAGTCTCCCAGCACAGAAATTGACAATATGACCAAGGAACTCTATTGTGAGGTCAAAACAGACCTGAAGTGTTACCGTGGGCTGGGCAAAGGTGGTAGGTGTCGCTGAATCTAGGAGCCACTTGTTCTCTACCAGGCCAAGGAGCAGGAAGGCTGGAAGTATCTATGGCTCTTGTACTGTTTGAGCCTCCATGCCTGGGCATAGAGAAAAAGCTTGCATGGGAGCATTTTGACTACCAGAAACCAGTCTGCTGGCAGGTAGTCATGGCTTGTTGAGGGCTGCATGGGACCAGTGCAACCTGGCTGCATTTGACAAGCAGTTTGGTGAAGTTTACACCCCATTGGATGGGGCACTGAAGACCTCTTGTTTTCTCTGTGGGAATGCCAACAGCCTCAGAGCAGTAGCCAAGTTTTGGAGCATAGTTTATGCCATAGATGACCCTGTCGGGAAGACACCTCTCTTATTCTTTTTTACCTGATCCTACATGGTGATTCAGGAACCATCCTTACATGTTTTATTAAGATGGCAGTGAGACCATGTTTGCATCTGTAGGACTATAAATATAATTTTGGACATGTTTGAAGAGTTGATCCTGTGTGAGATGACTGACTGTCAACTTGCATTTGTAAACCATCAAATATTAGGGCTTTAGGTTTTGTTCCTGTCAAGGTACAGCCTTAAAAGTCATAAACATAGTCTATAACTTATAAAAGTCTAAGGCTGTATTGTAGATCAATAATGATTTTATATTTAGAAAATAAGAAAAAGAATATTTTAACTTTGATAGTGAAGATATAGCATAATGACCAAGTTTTAACATGAATAAATAAATGACTCTAAAATTAACAGATATAAATTTATAGTATGCTTGGAAATATATCATATAGTTTTAATGTATTTAGGCCAAAACTTTTACTTACTAACCCTCGAGCTGTGAGATTTAGAATAAACAACAATATAGTAGAACAGTATAAAGCAATATTTTTTAAAAAGCAACTTTAAAATTACATTTGAATTTATTTTACCAAATGCATTAGCCAGAAAGTCTAGTGGTAAATCTGTATCACAGGCAGCTCATAGCAGAAAAAAACGGTATTTATTTATTAATTTAGGAATAGATAGTCACAGGCAGTTAGACAGACATTTTAAATTAGCTTAATTTGAATAGACTTTTATAATCTTGAAATTTTAGCATCTTATAAAAATTATGTTGAACCAGGGTTGAAGCATATTGCATAGCATGTTGTAAAATATAACTTGGAATTTTTATAAAAATCCATTCCAATTTAAAATGAGAGTTGTTCCTCTCCTTATCTAAAAGGGGATAAAATAAACAGAGAATTAATTATGATTAAAAGTGTTCATCCCATGTGGTCACATTAAAGTTTACAGTTTAATCTTAAGATTTCTTTTGAGAGTATGAAAAGCAACCAGGGACTATTTTTATTTAGTGGGATAGCAGACAAAGAGAAAGAGACAGGACGTTGAGAAACGAAATACAGGGAATCGCTTTTTCTTCTCTGATCACTTTTAGTGTTAATAGATATTCAACATTTGACTAGGACAAATATCAGTGTAGAAGCTACATGTTTCCCAAAGAGAAGAAAGTATGAAGAGGACATTCTCATGAATGAGAAAGGGGAAATGGATCTAGACCATGTGGCTAGTGATTCCTCAACCAAATAGGACTGCAGGTCAAGTGCTTAGCCTAGCTAAGACCAAGAAACTCCTTGCCTAGTACTAGGGCTTTATCAACAGTAAGGCTGAGTTCTCCTAGAGGGAATCTTATCTGTGGGAAAGGATGGGGAAGATAGCCAGCGTTAAATGGGGATAGGAAGGGGTTCAAGAGCATTTTAGTACCAATAAGAGAGGGTAGTTTTGTACCTGTGTAAACAATGAGACAGAAACAAAGTAGTAAGAGAAGCTGGCACCTAAGGAAAACACATTTTTTATAACTAAGATGGCTGCCAATCACGTCACTGCCCTTGATTGCCCTGGATTAACATGGCAGTGAAGCCATGCCCTTAGTGAAGATGGCAGTGAAGCCGTGGCTTCACCCTCTTTTTCCCAGAATCTACATGGTGGCTAGCCATGAGTCGAGTGCAGCCACAAGTGAGGCTGGAAATGTAAAACCATAATTCTTGAGTCCTGAGGCAGCAGCAATATTTAAAGCCATTGGAGGGCAGTTTAAAAACCATCCATACTATGTGGTTGAGTCCTGAGGCCTGGCTTACCTAATAGTGAAGTCCAGCACAAGCTAGCAAGCTAAAAGACTAGAGCAGATGAGGGGGTTGGTGAGTAAAATTTCTGAGCAGCCACGAGAAGAGGGACAGATGCATGTGGTGGTAGCAGCAGCAGTACACATACAGGTGAAGCCATCGAGAAAAAAACAGGAGATGAGGGTGTGAGAGAAAGATCTGTAGTGAGTGGGCATGATGAGAGGATTCCAGCATGTCTTCACGTTGTCAGAAAAGGCCTCCTGGGTTTCAACACTGAATGTTAGTATTTAGATAAAAGTACCATGCATAGAAACATTCTGAAATCCAATGAGGTCTATTGGGTGGAGATGGAGGTTGAAAGAGAGAGGGAAGGAGAGAGACAAGGTAGGAGGAGGGGGCTCGACAGAGTGAGTGGAGAGCAAGAGAGACTCAAAGTGGCAGGTTGGTCCCTTTGTTTAGGCATTGAACCATGCAAGCCAGGTGGGACTACCTGACAGGTGATCCATGATGACATCATAGGTTGCTAGGCAACCCAGAAGCAGGCTGCCTAAATACCAACACTCCCAGAATACACACCAGTATTCGTAGTTTGTCTGCTGAATTCTCTTTCTTATTCTTTCCTGAACCTCTCCTGAGGCTGACTCCCCTGGCTGAATTTTCTAATTCCTCTTCTAACTCCTCCTCTCCTGACCGGCAGGAAGTCTAGCTCTGCTCTCTCCCCTGCTCAGCATCTGGCTGTAAGCCTCTTTGTTGACTTATCAGGGGAACACTGGGGGGGGCAGAGTTTATACACAGTAAGACAGGAGATTCTCAGAATAAGGCATGCCATCAGATGTGGGAGATACAGAAATCAGCATTTGAATTACACAGTAACCTTGTTCCTACATATCCCCCCTTTTAGCCTAATGAAGGGTTTTTTCTTACAATAACAAACTCTATCTAATAATAACAATTATAAAAATTGTTATGTAAGATTGACATTTGTATGTTTCCAGAACCTGTGGAGAAATTATTTTACTATCATTATCTATCATCCTAAACACTTTCAGTTTAACTGTGAGACTATAATATCTGCTCTTCAACCCTGTCAGAGACTTACTTAAGAAGAATAAATATTACCCAATATGTACAAGTGCAGGCAAGTAGCCTCTAAAAGTATATAAATGGCGTAGATGTTTGGCTGCCTGGACACTTCCTCAGAATCCTTCCAAATTGTTTGCTGCAACAACTTTAGCCTTCTGGTTCAGAACATTTGACAGATTTTTCATTGAAGCAAGTTATAGACTTGCCTACCCTGTCCTTGCAAAGATTGGCAGTCAAATTTCCAGTGTGCCATTTGTCCTGTTTGGACAGCATAGAGGCTCTAATAGATGGGAAGGAATTTTCTCACCCAGTGGGTGGGATACTGTCCAGTCTTAAGAAAGCTAGTTGGTAACATTCGCTGTCCAGTCTCTGCATGCTAACACAAGTTCAGGGCTTATCTGAAATCCTGATTGGAACAGTTTGCAATGCTGGACAATCTAGCTACCCATTTTTAAGTGGCCTTGGAAGCAGATTTTTGAAGAAGCATTGTCAGTGAGGCCATCTGTGTGGTAGGATCACCTGGGCTAGTTGTCTTCTCTGTTTTGGTGTCTGGTTCTCTTGATCTGCAAAAGAATAACTTCTAAGGGCATCATATATGTTTTATATTCATAATAAATGTATGGTCTGTATACTGAGCACAGTTCAGTTAAAGGTGATACTCTGCTCTCTCTTCAATTAGGTAAAGAACCAAACTATAAAATACACACTTTTATCTATGTCGTTCCTAAGAATAGTATGGTAAGTAAGTCCAGGTGAGTTTGTAGTCAAAGATTTATTGGCTATGCCCAGTTGCAGTTCTGGCTGGAGACATTTTCACATCTTAGTCAGTCTCAGAGATATTCCCCTGGGCAGGATCAGCAAACTAGGTTACCTGGCCTGTTTGGTCTTTCGATTTCCCTTTTATCTGTCTGCAGCCAGGATCTTTAGGAGGTCTTCCCCATCAAATCTGATTTCTGTCAGTTTGGATGGAATATATAGCGTTTTGTGTCATGTTGAATTAAGAGCATATTCTCCAGCCCAACACAGTATATTTCCTGATATACATTTTGGAATTGGGACGTTTATGTGCTGATCTGACTCAGCAGTCTTTTGTAAACTCCAATGTATGTTAGCTGGTGTGTGCGACTTTTCTCATTTAGACAATTTAAAAAAAAAATCATTTTTAAAATCTATTTTGTGGAGATATTATTTTGCCTATCTGTTTTATGACCACCCTTTTAAAATGTTTAGATCTTTTCATAACTGTTTGACCTACAGAATTATATTTTATATTTTGGAAAGCTTTCATGTCATAATGTCTAGAACATTGTTGCATTCCAATGGATAAACATGCTGAAGTGCCATTAACCTCAATGTGCTGAGGTGTATCGAAGACAGTTGCCATCTCTAACAATTGCATAACCTTAGAATGATGCTTTCCAGAATTTAAGGCAATAGGACATTGGAATTCTGTATAAGAACCTATGGCATGGTACATATGTTTCAGTTCTCTAAACTCTGCAAAATGTAGCCCACAAGTCACTGTATGAGCTCGTTCTGAGACAATGCCAAGTAGGATCTGCATTTCTACTTTAGCATATCGTTTTTCTGCACCTTGATAATACACATGCAATGCCCATTCTGACCAAGTTGGTCTCTTGCTGAAGCCTTTCTATCCAGCATGTCAATGAAACGCATTTCTGCAATTTCTTTAATCATTTGTGGATTTGCGTCATCTGGAGCTACCTCTTTTGGTGTTATTTTAATTCCTGATTGGAGTTATCTGAAGGTTTCCTATTTTTATTCAAACATTCCTCCAAGCTATGTTCTGTGTCCTTTAATTTAGCCTATAATTTCTCAGTCTCTTCCTTCTCCAAGTCTGTCTATTCCTGATCTCTCCCAAAGAGGATATACAAAACTGTAATCATGGGTGGAATAAATTATTTGTATGCTAAGAGAAACAAAGTCAAATGGAATCCAGAAGCACTGTGTCACTGTGCCTTCCTCCATTTTCAACACAGAAATTAATTTTCTTCAATCTCAAAATCTCTTCCAAAGGACCTTACTTTCTTAGACCCAGCTTCCCTTCTAGACCTCACCAGTTCAGGTGCTTGAAGCTTCTCCATTTGTGTTTGGTTCCTGCTTCCAAGGAGAGGCTTTTATCTGCCTTCCTCACTGGATTCTCACCCCTTGCCAACTCTGGTTAGTTACTGGATCCACAAGTGTTTGTTCCCCTTAGCTTGTCTCTGTCATGTCTGAAGAAGACCTTTCTCAAAGAGATTCATCATTTTTTCTTGGCTAGAAAGTTCTGGCTTTGAGAACTTTGCTTGTGTTAAAGAGCCACTTTCTTTTTATTTGTAAGTGCTAAGTTCCTGAAGGGACCGCCTCTGTTTTCTCTCTCTGGGTTTTGTAACAGTGTTTGTCTTTCTGCAGCAGGCTGGAGATCTGGCTGCTTCTTCTGAACAGGAAGCTGTGAGCTGCTGCCTTAGAAACTGGGGTTCCTCACTTTTTCTACAGAACTAAGAAAATGCTCTGTACTTTTGTTTTCTACATAAACTATTGCTAGAATACTGTAAGTTCTGCCCTACGGTGGTATGCCATTTGTTATGCTTATTCTTATACAGCTGTGTTAATTTGTCAGTTTCTCTTTTAACCCAGCTAACATACAAATAATTGAGACTCTATAATATTTGTTTAATAATAAGCTTCACAACAACAGAACTGAGTGGTGTTATTACTTGACTCTTAACTCTCTGAGCTAATCTGCTTTCCTCCCAGCCTACATCCCAGGATAATTGCTCTTTGTAGCTTTACTGCTAAGCTCTCTCTCCTGGTCTGTTTTCTGGTCCTCTCCGGTGGCTGAATCTCCTAGTCTAATTCTCTAATTACTCTTCTAAATCCTTCTCCTTTGTCTGTCAGGAAGTCCAGCCCTATTCTCTGTCCTGCTCAGCAACTGGTTATAGCTGCTTTATTGATGTATCAGGGGATCATTGGAGAGCAAAGTTTATACAACATTAAGACAGGAGATTCTCAGAACAAGGCTTCCAACCACAAAAGAGGATAGAGTAGTCAGTGTTTTAATTCCAAAATAACCTTATCCCTACTGAAAACATTGGTAAGAAACCTGTGAGCTTCCCATAACTCTTTTTAATACTTTCATATATAATGCAGGGAATAATTATCATTTTACTTAGTTCATACACTGTTAAACAGCTAGTTTGTTCACCAAGTTTTGAATACTTTTTAGATAGTTTCACCTAGTATTATAGATTGCTTTTTACACATACACTTAATATTCACCAATATCCCAATTATATTGCATTGAATTCTACTTTAATGACAATCTCTTTAAAACATAGTCATAATATTCATGGTTCTTGATCCTAACATTAGAGTTGATTTTTATGTCTTCCATGGTATAGAATTTTAAATTTTATAGGTACATATGACATATCTATAAATAATGCTATATATATATATAATATATATATATATATATATATATATATATATATATATATATATATATATATATAGAGAGAGAGAGAGAGAGAGAGAGAGAGTCTGGTTATTGTGCAATATGTTGTTATGGAATTTCAACTAATTTTCATGTTTCAATGATTTTCTATGAGGAAGGCAATGGATACAGAGAAGTAGATAGAAGTGTATAAATTAGATAGGTGAATAGTTGTGGTTTCTTAAGTTGAATGCTGTAGGTTCTTTTTCTAAGATCAATGACTTCACTCTCCTGGAGTACTTGGCTAGGTTTCTAATACCAGACATGTTTTCCATTTTCTTGGTTGGGCCTTCAGTTCAACTGAACAGGTGTTAGTTACCATCAAGATATGCGTGCCGCTATGGAAACCATAGGGATATCTTGCCATGGTAATTACTGTTGTAGTTAAAGGTACAGCTGTGTAACACTGTTGTTTGCTTGCAGACAACATAAGCCCCCATAAAAACATCCAGTGCTGTGAAAGCTAGTCTTCATGCAGGAGGCTTTCAGGTCTAATCCAAGCTGAATTCTCTGAGGCCTTTTTCTGAAGTTCATGTTGGCTTCAGAAATGGGGGCTTGCCTTCAAACTCTGGAATAGAACCAAAGGTAACAGCAGCAACCTAAGGGTTTTTCAAATGTGTTGGACACTGTTCATGTGAAAGAGAATGTTTTCCATGCATGGCACTGGTGCTTTTATTACATAGTAGTCTATGTCCTCTGTGGGGAGCATTGACGGCCCATGTGTCATAACTTTTTACAAACTATATGTATGTTTACATAGACACATACACATATCTTAGAGATGTCTTATTAACAACATTCTTTCTACCAGGGAATGGCCTGAACTTTCTCAAGGTCACTATAGTTATGCATTTTCCAGTTTTATTCATCTTTTCAAAAAGGCAACTCTTGGTTTCTCTCTTTAAATTGCATTTTCTTTAAATGCATCATAGCTCTAATCTCTTTTTATTATTTAGTCCCTAGTGTTTCTTAGTAATTACAATGTTATTTTTTATTTTCTCAAGTGTTCTGTATTATTTACTTCCATATAGAAAATTATCTCCTATAGCCCAGGCTTGCCTCATGCTATGTAATTGCAAATTGCCTTGAGTACCGAGACCTGTGTCTGCTTCGTAGTGCTGAGAAGACAGTCCTGAAACTCCTTCCAGGCTGGGCCTTACTGGGCAATGAGAAGATAAATTAGGCCAGTGAATGAGAGTCCTCCAAACTTTCTGGCCTTTATTGGAGACTTACAAATGAAGAAGAAACTGTGTAAGAAGTGAGATGACTTATCAGTATTGGAATTTTTGTAGTCACAGCACTGAAAAGGATGGGCAAGAAGAGGGAGGAAGCTTTCATGCTTTGACAGTAGTTGACATTAACAATATGAAGTGAGGTAGTCAATTATAGATGATCAATAAATGTCCTGATTGGACATTTGTGTGTTCTAGAGCACAGGTATTCAAGAATCAGAATAAAGAACTAACCTTCTCAAGAGGAAGACATGCCTGCTCTAAATTGTATATCACCTGGTTTTTGTTGTTGTTTTTGTTTTGGTTTTTTTTTTTTTGTTTGTTTGTTTTTGCTTTTCTCCCAGGGTTGTCTGATACCTACCAGGTGAAAAGTAGCTGCAGTTTCACTGACCCCACTGTGAAGTCATACAATAACAATGTCATTTGCTTTCCTAAAATCTCTCTTTAATTGTCAGCATTTTTGGCAGCCTTCCTCCTGTGGACAGATGGTTCACTCCACTGAAAGATGAGTAATGGGCTGTTCAAGCTATCCCACTTGATTCCAGGAGGAGGAGGGGAAGTGCCTGCTGAGTGCTGGAAGACAGAAGGGTAGGCTATTAGACAACAGGCACATGTCTACTGACAAAGAAATCTCCGCAGATCTGGAAAAGGTGTGGCCCTGATTCTCCACATATGGACCCAAAGTTCAAGTCATGGATCCAAGACCCTGCTTGGGCATATACGTTTTTCCAGGGTCAGGTTCCTCACTAAGCCAGGACCTCTTTGCTGTTTGTAATTAGCAAACATGCATTCCATTCATCCCTCCTGGGCGAGGAAGCACTATGCTTTGTCTCTTTAGTACACTGTGACCCTAGGGAAGGTGGTGCTGTCGCTCAAGACTCACTGGCCAATCAGGACTTCCAGGCCAGACCTGTACTCAGAGGAAGAGGAAGGTTCTTCCGGGTGCCAGGTTTCAGGTTCGGTTTGGAAGCCGAGCTGTTTGGAACGTTTGGCGTGCTGTGGTCTGAGCTCAGCTGCTGGGTCCTCTGAGGGGATTTCAGGCAACTTCAAAGTGGCGACATGGTGAGTGTGTGGCCGCCGCCCCCAACGTGGTGGTGGAGTAGAAGGCTGAGCAACAGGAGCTGGTGTGGTTTGTCTTTCCCGGGCTGGATGGAAACCGGCAGCCATCAGCTGCTTGTGAGTTCCTTTGTCCTGGCCTTAGGAATGCTGAGCTGTGTGAGTCCCACATGTTAGAAGTGGGATGGACTGTGAGCAGACTGCATGTGGGGACCTGGGCACTGTTAAGACTGAAATCCTGGGACAAATGGCTGAGGTGCCTATTGAACAGTTCAGAGCAGAATTAGCTACCAGGTTTTCCCAGCATCGCTAAGTCCCTAACTGTTTACAGGCTCTGACTGGCATACACTGCCCTCTAGCCCAGGGCTCAGGCCCTTAACCCAGGTGCCCTTCTTTCTATTATCTATCCAATTTGGTTACCTGCTCTATTTCATCTATTATTTACTGTCATAGTCTCATGGTTTGGCATGACCCTTTCCTCAACCTCCCTCTCCTCACATGGCTCACAGGTGCCTTTCTATGTATAATAAACTTTCTCCTCACCATACCAAGGAAGAGTCATGTCACTTAATTTTTATATTTTCATTCACCTCCCATTTGCCACTCCTTTCTTTCAAATTCATAGCTCTTTAGGCTTCAGTTGTTGTTACTGTTTGCATTTGACTGAGGGTTGCTGCAAAAATTCTCAGCTGTGAGGTAGAGATGGCTGCATTGGACAGTGAGAGGGTAATGAAATGTATACATGCAGCACCCTGTGACTTGTAAAATAAACATGTACCCTGGGAGAGTGGAAACATTTATTAAACTACTAATTTACTAGGCTAAGGCTCTGTCTGCCCCTGGAATGGAAGAACAGAGCTGAGATAGTTTGTGCTGTCTGAGACACCTGATATCTCATCCTCCAGTAGAGGATCTGCCAGAGTCCTGAGGACCAAATGCTTGGTGTAAGCATATTATGATGGACTCTGGGGAAAGTTCACATCCTGGAAGGAGGAACAGTACAAAGTACCTTGCAGAGTCTTTCCAAGATTCTTCTCTGGTTCTTGTATTGTGATCAATATCCAGGACCACAAGCTATGCCATGGAGAACATGGGATTCATTGTTGCCAGTCCTGGTCTGCTGAGCTAGAGAGTCCCATGTGTTAGAAGTGGGTTGGACTGTGAGCCAGTATGTATGTGGTGCCCTGGGCAGAGGCCCTTGCCCTGTCAGCCTTTCTGAGTGTGGATTCCCTGGAGAGGAGGAGATTCTACAGCTCTGTCCTGTAAATGGGATTTTCATTATTCTCCTCTTATATTTGTCCTTGAGGCTTAGTACTGTCTTTTGAGGTCTGTGTATGTCACTAAGGAAGATCTTTTCTAGTTGCATCCATTTGCCTGCAAATTTCATGATTTCCTTGTGTTTAACGGCTGGGTAGTATTCTATTGTGTAAATATCAGTTTCTTTACCCAGTCTTCGGTTGAGAGGCATATAGATTATTTCCAGTTTCTGGTTAGTAGAAATAATGCTGCTATGAACATTTTTGAGGGAATGTCCTTGTTGGATGGTGGAGCAACTTTCAGGTGTGTGCCCAGGAGTTGTATAGCTGGGTCTTTAGGTGTGACTTTTCCCAGTTTCCTGAGAAATTGCCAGATTGATTTCCAAAGTGGTTATATAAATTTGCTCCCCCACCAGCAATGGATGAGTGTTCCCCTTTCTGCACATCCTTGCCAGCATGTGTTGCTACTTGAGGTTTTGGCCATAGTCATTCTGACAAGTGTAAGATGGAGACTCACAGACAGTTTTGATTTGCATTTCCCTGAAGAGTAAGGATATTTAGTACTTTTTAAAGTGTTTATGCACTGTTGAGAATTCTCTATCCCTGTGTCCTATTACTAATTGGATTATTTGGTCTGTTGGTGCTTCATTTCTAGATTTCTTTAACATAATTCTGGATATTAGCCCTTTTTCAGATGTAGGGTGGTGAAGACCTTTTCTCAATCTGTAGATAGCCATCTCCTCCTGTTGATAGTGTCCATTGCTTTACAAAGATTTGAGATTCAAGGTGGTCCATTTATTATTATTTGTAGATCTTAGAGCCTGCACAGCAGGTGTTCTGTTCAGGAAGTCGTCTCTTGTACCAGTGAGTTCAAATGGGATACCCAATTTTTCCTCTTGAACATTTCAGGAATCTGGCTTTATGTTTAAGTTTTTGTTCCACTTGAACTTGAGTTTTTGCATTGTGAGAAATATGGATCTGTTTACTTTTTTCTAGATATGGATATGTATTTGGACAGCACTATTTGTTGAAGATTCTGTCTTTTTCCATTGTATTGTTTTGGCTCCTTTGTCAGAAGGTGATTGTGCATAGGTGTGTGGATTTATTTCTGGGTCTTTGATTTGTTTCATTGATCACCCAGCCTACTTCTATGCCACTACCATGCAGTTTTTATTACTATTGCTATTAGTAGATCTTGAAGTCAAATATGGAGATACCTCCAGTAGTTCATCTCCAGATCCTGGAATAGTCTTCAATCTGATGAAATCTGTCCAGGAGAACACAAATGGGTTCTGGCTTTCAGATGTAGCCACACAGTAGTGGGTATTTTGAAAAAAGGGCACAGGCACAGGTGAATTGAAGTATAAGACGTGGGAAGAGATATCTTAAAGGTACTGTTTAGTTTTTTCTTTGTTTGTTTGATTGTTTGTTTTTAAGAAGCAAAAGTATTGCTTTGGAATGAAATGAGCAGGAATGCCACAATTTAAGCTATGGAAAGAATACAAAATGTGACATGAGATTTTTTTCAACTAGGAATTTTATTTCATATTGCTGAGAGCAACACTGTAGGCTTTCCTTTTTCAAATACCTACTTTATTCATTGTTTTTCAGTACCTCTACCTCCCTTCCACCCACCACCCCTTGTTAGAAGAGAAATCAGTTAGTACAGAAAAGGAATGCATATCTCTGACTTCTTAATGCTGATAAGAGTCATTGGTTTTTTTAGTGCAATACCTGTCTCACTTGTGTGGCTTCCAGAAGCCCACTGAAACAGCAAACAACAAATGGCACTGTTTGTTTAAATCTCTTTGATTTGGGTTTATTAGAAGATCAGCCACTGCTCCTAACCTGAGCCATCTCTTCAGCCCTTTATTAGGATTCTTAAACCCATACCTCCCTTACAACCCTTATTCCTTCCAAAACCCCGAATAAGTAAAGGAGAGAGAATGCTAGAGGGGAAAGAAATATAGATCTCTTTCACAGCATCGTGTAGATTAGGGTCATCAGGATCTTTGGGGCAATACCTCTTAGTTACCAGGATATCCAGCAGCCCAACAAAGCAGCAGTGACAAACACAGTAGCAGTGTTGGTGAACAGCATCAGGAAGAGCAGCAGCTTCTTTCTTCTTCAAAGACCCCAGGCTCTCTCATGGCTCTGCATGTGTACCCTCTCCAGAAGACTCAGAAATAACTATGTGCAGGTGGCAAAACCACAGTCCTGCTAGAGCATGAGACAATCATAACTAACAGCTGTGGACGATCTGAAGCATCCTTGTGCTCCACACCTTAAAGTTTCAGAAAACACATTCACATAACATGAGTGGGATTTTAAAGAAACAAAAAAAATTAATACAATTACTGATTTTATAATTTGATAAATTCTCTCTCTTTTAGTTAGTTTGATTAAAGTGTGTCCATCTTGTAAATTTTCACAAAATCCCAAACCTTTATTTTTTGGATTCTTTATCACCTCTTTTTATATATTTTTTTTCTGCTCTCAGTTTGATAATTTCTTGATCTCTACTCCTTTTGTGTGCTTACGTATTTTTCTTCTAGACATTTCAGGTCTGCTGATACACGGATGGTACGAATGTTCTCCAGTATCTTTATGTCGGCACTTTGTGCTATGAAGTTTTCTTTTAGCATCACTTTTCATTCCTCATTATTTTCCATGAGTTTGCATGTGATATGTATTTATTTTCTGTGAATTCTGTGCTTTTGAAATGTTTCATTTTTGTTGAAACCATTTTTTTCCCCCTTGGTCAAAGGTTATTCACTTTCCATGAGTTTGTAAGCTTTGTGTTCTTTCTGATGCTATATATATCCAGCCTTAAGCCATAGTGGTCTCATAGGATACAGGATGTTATTTCAATTTGCTCTTAGGACTTACATTGTGTCTGAGTATGTGGTCAGTTATAGAGGATGTTTCATGAAATGATGAGAAGATATATTCCTTTATGTTTCTGTAAAAAGTTTTGTAATTTTCAGATAGTTAGTCCCTGCTGTGGTAATATAGCTGAGCTCAGGTGGTGACATATTACCTGACTGTTCTTGAATTTATTCCTAAACTGGTGTCTAGGCATCCAGGTTTGGGGCAATTATAGGACTAAGTGCTGATTTAATGTGTGGGAGTTTTGTTCTTTGGGTTCTGTTAGCACTCTGAAGTTTCAGAAAGTGTGTTGGATGAGTGTTGCTATTTTAATGACCTGCTTGGCAAGTTTGTTCATGTTTGTGGGATGGTATAGAGGGAAAGGAGCCACATGTGTTCAGTTGGAGGCCTAGAGAAGATCCTGAGAATTGGGTTTGTGGTAACAAAGATATTGGGGAAGATCCCCAGGATACCACCTTAGTCTCCATGCGAGCATGGCCTAGCATATGCTATTGTGCTGATCCAAATCCACCCTTATATTTTAGTATTTGCCAAAGAGTATATCCTTTGTCTCAGGAAGTCATGTATTCATGATATTAACACTGCCTGAGACTTCTGAGTCATTGTATTGCAGGTGTGTGACATTCTTCCTGCCTCTTGTGCTTGTTTTGAGTTTTTAACTGGGTGAATATGAGTAGTATTTTCCCTGTATGTATGACTATGCACCTCTTCTGTACCTGGTCCTCACAATAGTCAGCCGATGGCCTCAGAACTTCAGAATTTGGTGGAATGTGTAGTTGTGAGCCTCCATGTAAGCACTGGCAATTGAGCCCAGTTATATCCAGACCAACAAGAGCTTTTCATTTCTGGGCCACCTCAACTGCCTTGTGTTGCTCGTTAATGCCCAACTATTCCAGTACTAAAGTTTTCATCTGTCCATGTGTGCCTGTTTGAACACTCATTCCCTTTTAGTAAACTCTCATTCATATTAGAGTTTATACTGGGACACTTCAGGTTTCTGGAAGATGCACACAGAAATGTTGTGACTATATAATTCCTTGTAAGAAGTTCAGAAATACCATGCAGTTCTTTGTATCTTTCTTATTTGAATGATTGTGGTAGATTCAGGTCTTAAATGTACCTCTGGATGTCATGAAACTTGTTTCAGAGGCTGGGCTGGCCTCTGACTCAATGAGATACACATACCTCTCCCTCCTGAGTGTGGGAATTAAAGTCTTGAACCAGTACATCCTGCTTGCCCCTAATTTTTGTAGTTAGTAATTGTGCATACAATTTCTGTGATTTGCGGTCTGTGCTGTTCATCTACTTGCTTCTCTTGCTTTATGTCTGTTAATTTTCATTTCTCTTGAAAGGCTGCATTCTATTCAAAGATTGCAGAAATGAGGTGAACCTCCTCATTTAGTTTCCTTCTAAAATGACTTGGTGAGTACATCGAAACTTCTGGTTCAGGAACTGTCAGGGAAGCACCAGAATTATATGAATCTATTGTCAATCAAGTATGCATTTACACTGTTGTCACCATTGTGCTTTCTGCTATCCTCATGTATGGGATCATTTAGAATTCAATTACCTATGATGATGTGAATGTGAACTTCACTCAGGAAGAGTGGGCTCTGTTGGATCCTTCCCAGAAGAGTCTCTACAAAGATGTGATGATAGAGATCTACAAGCACCTTACAGCCATAGGTAAGACAGTAAATTTTCTTTCACTATTGAGGTAAAGGGGACATCTGTTGTTTTTTTTTTTTTTTTTTTTTATTGATGCTCTTATATAAGTTCAATTAGAATTGGGATGATTGCGGTGAAATATCAGGCATGTTTCTGAGATTTACTGAACATAGTAACAGCAAATTTACCTATTTACCTATTGTTCAATAATATATCATACCCTTCCTGGTACATATTTTAGGCTACAATTGGGAAGACCATAATATGGAAGAACATTATCAACCTTCTAGAAGATATGAAAGGTAATTATTTCATGAAAGTTGATATAAATATTCTTGTGAATATAATTTTTAAAGATGTTTTATTTATTCATTATTTATATGTTATTCTGCCTGCACACCAGAAGAGGGCACAGGATTTCCTTATAGATGGTTGTGAGCCACCTTGTGGTTGTTGGGAATTGAACTCATGACCTTTCGAAGAACCACCAGTGGTATTAACCTCCAGGCCATATCCCCAGTCCCTGTAAAAAAAAATATAATGTGCCCCAGAGGTTTTAAAGAAAAGTAACAGTGTGAAAACAAACACCACTCTAAGAGTATTAAGGAATATTAAATTCTCACAATCCCTTGTTCCTCACTGTCAGGTATATTATTTATATTAGCAAGGCATTTTGAAACAACAGAAGATGGTGAAACCCTTTTTAAACAGATATCACTATAAAAAGGACTTTTCTTCACCTCTCATACTTCCTATCTCCAAGGATTACTGCTCCTCTGTCTGCTATTCTCAGCCTGAGCAGGGCAGCTTCTAAGTTCCATATGATCTATCTTAGGTGTAGAAGATTATCAGCCTGTGCGAATTACTGCTTCATATGCACACCCTATCTTGTTCTTTCAGAGTTCTGGCCCAACAACTCTCCTAGCTAAGTTATTACATCTGGCTTTTCTCCCAGCCTCTGAATTGCATTGTTTGGCCTCATATAACTCCAGCATTTTTTTTCTAATCATCAGGCTCTTTCGAATTTTTTGGATCATTTGATCTTAACCTTAATTCTTTCCCTAAAACCTGTCTTTCTATTACTGTCCCAGTAAAACTCCATCCTCTCTCCATGCAATGCTCCTTAATGAGCTTCTTTTCCTCTCTCTTCTCACAACAGATACATCTATCCTACTCTGTCAATTATTTTTCAGATTTTATCCCCTTTTGTGCCACTTAACTCGACCTTTCTTTCAAACATGGGTGCTTCATTCTAGCAATATTTTACACCCTTTGTTTGAGATTAAAGGCATGTACCACCATGCCTGAACCATAGCTTTACTTAGGAGACTTGCTGTAAACCAGGCTGGCATTGAACTCAGATCTGCTTGCCTCTGTCTTCTAGATTAAAGTATATTTATATTACAGCCAGATCACATACACATCGAAGGACTTTGTATGGGATCTTTTACCACAGCAGCCATATTCTAAATTAAAATTCCTCTACATAAATGATAAATCATTACTCATATCCACATTTTAGATACTCTGTAGAAATTCTTATCTGTTGAGTGTCATACCGCTCATACTGCAAAAGGCCTATTCATTGAATAGGTGATAATTTTATGTGCAAGACCTCCTTGTGAGAAAATATTCCATAGCAAAGGTGATGTTACTCAAATCCTTGAAGTTGCTAAGCTAAGTTAGACAGAAGGCGTGAGAGTTAAAAATATTGTTGTGGAGGAACCATAATCCCTATATCACATGTCTTTGACGAGCAAAGAGTCAAACTCTGTGAATTTGGGAATCTTTCATTTGTTATTCTTCTTTTAATAGGTATATCCTTTGTCATAATTCATACAAGTCGTGAGGGTAAGGATATGGAAAGAAGAAACATACCTCACTCTCCCAAAACAATTAGAAGATGTCGTAGTCCTTACTTGAGTAGACTGTTTGACTGTGGTGCAAGTTTTCATTGAATTTATTAATAATTATTCATAATGAAATTATTATTTAATTGTTAAAGAATATTCATCGTGTCCTCCACAGCTATGATGTTCTTGCAGATCTCCGTCATTGCATCTTTGTTGAGATACTTTTTGGAAGGATCCAGCAAAGCCTGCTTTTCCTGAGTAGTCATTTTCCAGTAGCACATCATCATGTGCTTCTAAACTATCGTATTGCATTCTAAACTATCCTATACATGTATACAAGAAAAAGCATGATGGTGACAACACTATAAGTTTATATTTGTTCATGTGTTCTTTCATTCATTATTAAAAAAAAATAATAATAAACTTGTATCACATTCACAAATCCTAGGCAAAGCAGGGGACTATTAATAAATTATACTAATATACTTAATTAGTTTTCCAAACTCATTGGGAATATAGCCAAAAAACCTCTCACTACAGAAAATCCCTATAATTTCTGGCCCTGTGGAAACTGTTGTGTCTATTATGGTTCATTTACAAATGTAGTATGACTCCAACAACAGGAAAGTTCATGAATTCAGTCACTGTGGTAAAGCTGACTCCTAGGACTTTTTTAAATATGTGAAAACCGACTTACATAAAAATGATGCTATAAGTGAGCCATGTAATAAACTTTCTTACCACCAAAGGTATCTTGGAAAGTACAAAACACCCACAGTCAAGGGAGTAGCTATGAATGTAAACAAAGTGATAAAACGTTAAGAGGCAACTTCATTTTACAATTAGACGAAATTGCAAACTTAATTTACACCAACAAATAGATTCATCAGTGTAATGACTATGGTAAATCTTACAGATACCCAATTATCTTTACAGGAATGAAAGAAGACCTATTTTTGAGAAGCATGAATGTAAGCAGTATGGTAAAGCCTTTTCCCAACCCAGTGGTATCCTAATGCACAAGAGAACACAGACTGGAGAAAAACCTTATGAATGTAATCAGTGTGGGAAAGCCTTTTCACAGAATGGAAATCTCGAAAGGCATAAAAGAACACATACTGGAGAGAAGCCTTACAAATGTAATCAGTGTGGGAAAGCCTTTTCTCGACACGGAAATCTCAAAAAGCATAAAAGAACACATACTGTAGAGACGCCCTATGAATGTTATCAGTGTGGGAAAGCCTTTTCACAATTGATTAGTCTCCACATTCATAAAAGAACACATACTGGAGAGAAACCCTATGAATGTGGTCAATGTGGTAAAGCCTTTTCACACCTCAGTACACTTCAAGTACATAAAAGAACACATACTGGAGAGAAACCCTATGAATGTAGTCAATGTAGTAAAGCCTTTTCACACCTCAGTACACTCCAAGTGCATAAAAGAACACATACTGGAGAGAAACCCTATAAATGTAATCAGTGTGGTAAAGCCTTTGCTTGTTGTAGTGGTCTCCAGAGACATGAAAGAATTCATACTGGAGAGAAACCCTATGAATGTAGTCATTGTGGTAAAGCCTTTTCAAACCTCAGTATACTCCAAGTGCATAAAAGAACACATACTGGAGAGAAACCCTACGAATGTAATCAGTGTGGTAAAGCCTTTACACACTCCAATTCTCTCCAAGCGCACAAAAGGACACATACTGGGAGAAACCCTATGAATGTAATCAATGTGGGAAAGCCTTTTCACTACACGGAAATCTCGAAAAGCATAAAAGAACACATACTGGAGAGAAGCCCTATGAATGTTATCAGTGTGGGAAAGCTTTTTCACAAGTGATTAGTCTCCACATTCATAAAAGAACACATACTGGAGAGAAACCCTATGAATGTTATCAGTGTGGGAAAGCTTTTTCACAAGTGATTAGTCTCCACATTCATAAAAGAACACATACTGGAGAGAAACCCTATGAATGTAGTCAATGTGGTAAAGCCTTTTCACACCTCAATACACTCCAAGTGCATAAAAGAACACATACTGGAGAGAAACCCTATAAATGTAATCAGTGTGGTAAAGCCTTTGCTTGTTGTAGTGGTCTCCAGAGACATGAAAGAATTCATACTGGAGAGAAACCCTACAAATGTAATCAGTGTGGTAAAGCCTTTACACAGTCCAATTCTCTCCAAGCACACAAAAGGATACATACTGGAGAGAAACCCTAGGAATATAATCAATGTGTTAAAGCCTTTTCACAACCCAGTATTCTTCAAAGACATAAAGGAACACATAAAGGAGAGATACCCTATGAATGTAATCAATATGGTAAAGCCTTTGAGGGTTCTAGTGGTCTTCAGAGACATGAAAGAATTCATGCTGCAAAGAAACCCTATGAATGTAATCATTGTGTTAAATCCTTCTCAAAACCCAGTTGTCTCGAAGTGCATAAAAGCACACATACTATACGGAAACCATAAAAATGTAATCTGTGGCGGAAAACCTTTTCACGAAACGGAAAACTCCAAAATAATAAAAGAACACATACTGGGGAGAAATCCTGTGAATGTAATCAAGGTGGCAAAGCCTTCACACATTGCAGTGATCTCCAAAGGCATGAAAGATTTCATACTGGAGTGAAACCCAATGAATATACTCAACGTTGTAAGGCCTTTGCACATTGCTGTGATCTCCATATGGATGAAAGATTTCATACTAGAGTGAAACCCTATGAATATAACCAGTAAACCCTTTGCATGTCACATTTTTTCAAAGCCTTGAAAGAAAGTATACTGGAGAGAAACCCTTGTGATTGTTTTTAGTATAACAAAACCTTTGCACATTTGTATATGCTTCCCATTCAAGAATGAATCAGACTGAAGAGAAGCCCTAGGAATGTGTTTCATATGGTAATTCAAGGCTTTGTGTTTTCATGTTTCATAGAGATGTAATGAGTAATCAACTGCAACTCACTACATAGCTTGATGTGATATGAACATGTATATATGATTGGACGTTCTGTGATTCTGTATGTTCCTCCTACTCATCCACTTGTCATTTCATCTTGAAGTATTGCATTCTATAGGAAATATATAGTATAAAGATTCTAGATAATGTAACAGCAAGGATATTTATTTAAAAAGAAACACTTCTGGTGTGTGCATGTGACAGGATTATGTGGTTTTAATCCATGTCAGATATGTAAAGAGTGAGAAACAACTTTGTTGCATATCATTTGGCCATGTTAATATGAGGATTGAGGTTTGATTTCCAGCTTTGGACACCAAAATCCTTTCCTACAGCTCTGTTTCCCTGATGGTCCAATAAGATTAGTTGAGATATTATATCTATAAAACATTGTCTTTTTTCACATTATAAACATATTGTTATGTAATAATTGATGAATTCATGCAATTTCAATGATAAAATTTGTTTGAAAATGAAAATGTGCAGCCAGTTCTCCTAGGCACTGAGCAACGTGTTTAACCCCATGAAAGTGTTTTCAATACCGTTTAGTTGTGAAAGGTTGATTCTAACTTCATCTTTAACTCAGCCCTGATGACCCAGAAGAAAGAGAAGATTGAGAACATAAGGAAGTAACTTAGGCTTGGTGCTTAAAGAAGTTTCTGAGCCAATATCTTCACAAAAAATATGGAAGTATCCAAAAACTGGCCAGGAGACCAACTGACAATACAAGTGTTATAAAAAGTGGCTGACCACTGAACCAAAGCCACCAGACTGAGTTTATCTCACAGGTGGTAAATAGGTATCAATGGGAACCCACCAAGACATATGTCATGTATATCCTTTTTTTAGATTATGCCTAGTGCAAAGACAGAAAATGAACTTGAAGGCATGAAGACCAACTTTTCTGAAATGGATTGTATTCTGTTCCCCTGATGCATGCAAACATTCAGTTAGGAGCCATGACTGGTGAAGACTTCAGATGCTGTGGAGGTTGTTGTCAGGGGAACCTGAGGTTCAAACAGATGTCAATAGAAGGCTGGAGAAATCAGGCATTTACAGAGACCTGAGGAACATGGAGAAGGAGATTTGGGTGTTAAAGAAAGGGAAGTAGATTTGGATGTTAAAGAAAGGATAAAAGTCCCAGAGACCAAATTATTCTTGGGCTGTACCTGAGGACAAGCTGCCTCCTCCTGTATTCTCTGTATCTACTCATCTGTGGTGGGTCAACTCTCCAGTTCTTTCACTCTTTCCTTGTCTTCTCAGATACGTGTATATGTCAGTCAGAATGCCATGCAGGCCACCACTTGGTGGTCTCAAATTGATTTTAAATCTCTCTCTCCCCACTGTTATCCCTGTAATCTCTCCCTGGCAGGAATTGGGATATTCTGAATAAACATTCCTATATCTCCCTTAGGTGAACATCTAATAAATCAATGGACTCCATGAAATTATAATCTGGTCTGGAATGTCATTGATGAAAAGACCTATTCCCCTAGATGAGATATTTTCTGCTCAATAGCATTATGTCATTCTTTGAATACCTTGCAAGAGAGATATAAACTGAGAATGAGGGAGCAACTTATAGGCAGGAAGTTTTTAATGTATGGCTTGGAGAGATTACTTAGTTGTCTATCTCTGTTCTCTAAACCTACTAAACCTGAAGGATGAACATTTGTTGTACTTCACAACTAAAACAAGCTGCTGAGGTGCCTTTTGACAGAAGGTTTTCTGGCTTCCAGGTTCTCCCAGCATTCTTCAGTCCCTACCTTCTAAAGGGTATGATTGGCGTTCCCCACCTCGACCCTTAAATTTTCAGTCCATTAGAATGGGCCTGCCCTCTCCCAGAGGTACCCAGATATTTATTTTATTTTCTTCTATATGCTTTTCTTCTCTTTCTCTGTTTTCTGTTTTCTCTTTGTCTCTCTCTCTCTCTCTCTCTCTCTCTCTCTCTCTCTCTCCACCCTTCTCTTTGCCCACATTTAGGATTCCTCCATGGTAGTTTCCATGGCCTTATTCCTGGGGAACTGGGAACCCTCTGAGAACTGTTTGCATAACCTTGCAATTAAATAATTTACCATGTCTTCAATTAGCAAATATTACCTATGGGAAGAAAGAAACGGCATAATGTTATATATTCATCACTGGTCAAAATTTGTCACACTGAATAAATATGTGAATATGTTTCCAGTTTTTATTAATTATTTGTATTTTAACCATTGTTTTTTTTTTTTTTTTTTTCCCTAGTCTCCTATATGTAGACTAGGGAAGGTGCAAGGGGTAGATTGGGAGGCTGGGTGGGATTGGTCGGACTTGTAAGGGGATACAGCCATGATACAAAGGGAATAAATTGTAATAAATAAATAGCTTAATTAAATGTATTTTCATTTTCAAACATTGTTTTCTCTCTTTTTTGTTTGAAATAATAGTCTCACTATAAATTCCAGGCTGACCTTGAACTTAGTGTACATAATAGATCTGCTTACCTTGCCTCCCTAGTACCTGCAGTATAGTTTGGCATGGTCTACCTCAATAATTCAGTTTTTCTGTGGGCTTATTGAGACTGAGTCACTGAGTGCAAATGGTCATGGTAGGCAGGAAAAAGCTCTGGTCCTAAGTCCAGTAATGGAAAAAAAAAAAAAAAAAAAAAAAAAAAAAAAAAAAAACATTGTTCAGTTGCAGTTGTTTTGCTTAAATACTCTCCTTTAAGTATAAAGAAAATTATTGTTTTTTTCTTTAACATTGAGATTTTCTGACACATCAAAGTAGATTGGAGTTCTGTTCTTAATTCAACAGATAGTGAAAAGCAGCCTCACAGACATGAGGAGATTCTCAATATAGTTAAGTGTAACAACTCATTACACTCAACCCAAAATTCTAGTAAATCACTGAGGTTGAAACCATCCAAGCCAGGCATGGTAACACAGGCCTGTAGTCATGGTGTTCAGAAAGATAATGCAGCAAGTTTAAGATGACAAAGTAATCCAAGGAAATATCCCAGGTGAATGGTATAATGGGAGGTCCACAGAACAAAGAAGAGACTGATTGGCTAAGACCAATGTCCATAGTCCTCCCCACAGCTCCAGAACATCAGGGCCATTCCAGCACCATGTGTTATCTAAGGAATTTGTCACCCTGTGCTTTCTAATGTTTCCTGTCCAAGACAGCTTACCTCAATTCAGGGTTAGACTCCTGTGGGCATTGGAGACTAGAACATCCTCCAAGATGTGGGATTAGCAGGGATACACTCCATAATTATATATTCTACACAAAGGGTTCAGCACAGAAACCTTATACCTTATCCTCACAACCAATAGGAATAGAATTAGTAATATATTATATATATTATATATATATATTACTAATAGAATTATATATATTACTAATTCTATTAGTATATATATATATATATATATATATAGTAATTATATATATATATATATATATATATTACTAATTCTATTCCTATTGGTTGTGAGGATATTATATATATATATTTATAATATATATATATATATATATATATATATATATATATATATATAAATATATATCTATATATATATATTTTATATATATATATATATATATATATTATATATATATATAGGTATATTTTATATGATAAATTTTATATATATATATATATATATATATATATATATATATATATATATATATATATTACTAATTCTATGCAGGTCCACACTTATTCACACATTCTTTTTTAAGACATTGGAAGGAGAGAATTCAGAAAGGCATGGAGAAAAAGAAGGAAGGGGAAATGGTGTAATATATTTTAATTAACATCTGTAGAAAAAGTTTTAAATAAATGGTGGCTGGAGATAGTATGGAAGTTAACAGCACTGGATGTTATTACAGAACACAAGTTCCATTTCAGATATCACTTGCTACCCAGCAAGTATCCTGTAAATGCGTTCCCATGGAATCTGGTGCCCACTTTGGCCATTTCAAGTAGGGTACACAGACACATGAACACAAATCATCCGTATATCTGAAAGACATTTAAAGCTTAACAAAGTGGCTTTCTCAGGGTCAGAGTGCTCAGTGGTTTGAAGCAGTGACTGGTCTTCCAGATGACCTGGGTTTTATCCCAACAACCACATGGCATCTTACAGCTGCCTAGAATTCCATGGTCCATCACTATCACAATACATCAATGTACATGAAATAAAAACAAAGTTTCGAAAGGGAATTTTCTATATTGATGTCACAGTTCTGAGAAAGAAAGCAGACTTGGGTAGCTGCAATGAACTCCTTTTCCTTTATTGAGTCAATCTACCTAAAGGCAAAGGCAGCCTTATTCCGAGGTTAGACTAGCTCTGCATAGCTGTCCATCTAAGAATTGCAAACAGTTGTGATAGGTGTCATTACCCTGATTTCTGTATTTGTGATCTCTCCCCTTGGTATGTGAGAGAATTGTGGCTTTGATGAATCTTGTTAATGTACCGTTTATCTCATACATGATGAACTTAAAGGTAGTTTTGCTCAGTATATCTCCACCTGCTTTTGGAGCTAGACTTGCAGTCTTCAATTTCTACTGAAATTGTCCTAAGTGTGGTCTGTGTGGGGGATTCCAAGATGGTGGTGACCAATCTGCATTGTATTAGAGGGGCATAGCATTTGGTTGAGGCCAATTGGACCCAGGCCTCCAGGACCATCTCCTTAGTTTGAAAGGCACAAACATTGGAGCGCCTGCACTTTCTGCACATCCAGCCAGTGAGTAGCCCCAGGTCCAGGAACCTCCACTCCAGCAGCCAGACATCAGATGGTCCATGCTCCCCTCAAGGGAGCTTTAGTATTCCTGGGACATTTATGGTCAATTGCATCCAGGCCCTTCCATGGCTGTCTCCCAGGTCTGAGAGTAATGAACCATGGGGGCCCTAAACTTTAGGCTTATGCCAGTGACTGTGGACCCCCAGGCCTAGGGAACCTCCATTCTTGCAGCCACATATGATACCTCCTGCTCCCCTTCAGGCATCTTCAGGATTCCTGGGACATTTAGGGGTCAATAGATCTGGTACCCCTACAGCTGTTTCCCTGTCCTGACAGTCAGGAAACCTGGACCCCAGCACTTGACAGATATGCCAGTGAATTGAGATCACCAGGTCCAGGGACATTCCTCTCCAGCACCCAGACATTGGATCCCTCCTGGTCCCCTGAAAGCAGTATTGGGGTTCCTGGGGATGAGTTCCCAACACTGAAGCCACAGTTCACTGGTCACCCAGACCACACAAACAGTGGAAGCACCTGGATTATGGATCCAGGATGGCCCAGCCCAAATGAGTCTGAGTGACAGAGACACAAAGTCTGGCACAAAATCCCTTGTAATTCTCCCCCTAAACCCCTCACTTAATCTCCTGTATTCTGTGTCTACCCTGTACCTTCAACTCTCTCCAAGGTCACCAAGACAGAGCCTTGAACTCTTTCCTTCTCCAGAAACTAGTGTCTTGCCTCGTCAGTGTGAAAATTACCAACTGAATCCACAGACATCAGCTCAACCTGCTCCTTGGCACCTTGACTTCTGGTCAAGGGCACCACCAAACACATCACTTACAGTCTTCTGAGGGGATCACACACTGTTGCTGATCTTGACCCTTCTAGATCCCAGCTTCCTGAAGAAAGGAACACTCAGGATTTCCCAAAAGTTGACGCTGAATCCCGTCCCCCATAGACCAACCCTCCCCATTCATCTTAGTGGTATATACACAGTGACTGGGGTCACTTACATACCCTTAACACATACATCATTCTAGGGCTAGACACAGACCCAGTCAAATGGAGTGCTAGTGTGTTCTCTTTTTTAATGTTCCTTTGAAATGTGTACACCTTACCCTTGTTCATTCAAATGCTGATTTCTCTTCTCCCCTCCCCACTCTGTGGCTTCAATTCAGATATTGCATTGTGATACTTACTCTAAGAATCCTGTCTCAACTTTGTGTAAACAGGCCAAAATAAAGCAACTAGACACAATGTTGAGCAATGGGAGGAGCCATTGGGCAGAAAAGAGGGGAGGAGGTATAGGACAGAATATGAGTGGGAGGAAAAAGGGTGAGAGGAGAGCTAAGGGAGGAGAGAGCTGGGGGAGAGATCTTGGAACTATGTGGAGAGATGGACTGAACCAAAGATATCACTGAAAGCAAGAATATTGGGAAATCTAAATGTTAGGAAACTATTAGGGCTTGGAGGTTTAGGATGGAGTACCTATTGCCCAGCATTGTGTTCTAGGTTAACTAAAGCAATCCCTGTGTCTGTGTGGAGATTTGGTTGCACAGCTGTTTAAGATTAACAGCAAGCATTACTAAAATGTAATTAATAGTAAATTTTAACAGCAACTTACAAGAAATGACGCCCAACTAATCTAAGTATCCAAACTCTTTAAATCATACTTTATCATAACTTTGTGGGGGTAATAAGCTCCCAGTGATAAAACCCAAACTTAAAACCTAAAAACTTCCAGGTCAATTACTGTCTCTTTAAGAAAGACTCTTAAACCCGCCGAGGAGCAAAAGATAGCAAAGGATATATATGTAGAACATATCTATATATAGATATATCTATATATCTATATATGTGGAACATATCTATATATAGATATATATGTTCAAATATATATATATCTATATCTCTCTCTATATATATATTAACAAGATGGTGAAGGCACATACCTTTCCTCCCAACTCAAAGTAAAAAGAAACAGGCAAGTCTCTGAGTTCTGGATTAAGCTAATTTACATAATAAAAGCCAAGATGGCAACTCCTGCTGTTTAGCCACTTGCAGAGATACTCTAAGATTCAAAATGACAAAATTTTCCTTAAGGTTACCATGTAAATTCTTTTTGTCTAAATAATAGATGTTATGTCCTTACTGCTCTAAAGGTTGGAATCACATATATTTTAGGTTTATGTAAAGAGAGATAATGTCACACTGCTCTAGAAACTGCCTTATCTTTTTAATGTGAAACGTTTTCACAGGGGAAAATGCTGGCCATGCCTATATAAAAAAGACACAAGAGGCTTAAACATGGCAAAATACATGCCATCTTAGTTTAGTCAGAAACACTCAAAAATTATATTCATATGTTAAAAAAACAAAACTGTCCATCCCATATCAAAAAAGGGCAAGCCAAAGAATAGCCCAAACCAATGTAAAAACCCAGGTACAAGATGCTTGGGATATACTTAAATGCTAAGGGTAAGAGAGTTTATATGCTTAATGCTAAGAAAGTTTATATAAAGTGTGGCTCTAAAGGCTTAACTGTCCACTCTGTATAAAAAAAGGGGCAAGCCAAAAAATAGCCATGATCAATGTAAAGCCCAGGTACAAGATGCCTAGGGTATGCTTAAATGGTAAATGTAAGAGGGAGTTTATATAAAGTTTGACTATAAAGGCATAACTACCCATTCTATATAAAAAAAGGATAGGACACATAGCTAAATATAAAAAAATGCTTTACATAGCTATATATAAAAATCTAGAGCTAATCCTCTAAACAGGTACAAGATACTTACAGTATGCTTATATTCAAAATTAGAAAGGAGTTTATATAAAGTTTACTTAAAACATGCATTTTCTATTGCTCAAGACAACCAGCTTGTCTCTGTAATGGGAGGCTTCTCTAGGGAAATAGGTAGCAACATGGCCACATACAACAGGCACGCAAGAGACCAAAAAGCTATTTTAACTTATCCAACCTTGTTTTGATTTCAACAGGATAATGACTCTATGTTCAATAATAATGGTAATTTATATTGCTCTGATCCCTTTACACAGGAACAACTCTAAAACTAACTGAGAGATAAAAAAAAAAGTCTCTACCCAGAACTTCAACAATACTTGGCCAATAAATCCTTGGCTAAAATGTCCTTAAAATATATTATGCTAATCTTTTAATTTGCATAGATAGAATTGGCTTACAGTTTAGTTGCATCCTGCACATCTCATACATTTATAATTTTAGAACTCTATAATGCTTGTGAGAAATTATATGTTTGCAGAATAAAAGAACTGGACACCAGAGATGCTGGATCAAACCTAACAGAATCATTCTTTAGCATTCTGAGACATTGACACCCATCTGTTCCAGCATCTTGCATGTTCCAGCATTCAGCTTGTTCCTGCCTCAACTGCTTCAACTGTTGTATCTCATCAAAGCCTTCTCCCAAAAGAAAGTTGAAGAAAGCTACTAATCTTAATTGGTCCAGCATTTTAGATTGTTCCAGTGAGGACTTTTATTAACCCTGAAATTTCTCAACATTCAAAGACTGGACCTCAAATGTTATTGTTTGCTTAATTAACCCTTTTTTCCCAATTTTACTTGGGCTGCTTACAGGATTTCTACATGTTCAAAATGTCAGCTAGAAGAAATCCATGAGAACAACATCCAACTTTCCTTAAAGGGGGTTGGGTACTTTTTGGTTGTTTGCTATGGCTATGAAATTTTATTGTAATTGGGAGATGTTTATCATTATTAATGGTCATATTCAGAGTGAAACAAGGTTATACTCAGGGATTTCTGTCTTTTCCTTTTTCTATCTTTCTTTCTTATATAAGGAGAAAGGGGGTTAAAAAGAAAATAGTATACAGGGATATCATATAGGAGTAAGACAAAAGGTCGATCATTGAATCTACTCAACTTAGGGTTTTATTTGTTATTCTCAAGCAAGGTTAAATTTAATTCTGGTATAGGAATTTGCATACTGATACAAAAATAAGCATTTTTTCATACATTGGTATAAGCTTTAGTATATTGATAAATATTCAAATTTACTTCCAATACTTTTAAACTGCTATGAAAAACTGGTTAGGATATTGGGCAATGCAAGTTAATTGCTCGTTATTTAACTCATAGTCATGTCAGACACTAGTCTAATTTATCCAATGAGCATACATCTGAGTTTTAACAGATAGATATGATTTTGTAGACAGATCGATTATATAAAGATAGGTAGCCTTCAAAAACTTCAGAGACCTACAGAATATGGCATTTTAAAATGTCTTTATTATTTTAAAGATTCTTTGACAATGAGACAGGTCATCTCCTGCCAGCATCCCACCTACCTGAAAGAAGATAATGAGCATCGAAGAACCTCCAAATGAAGATGGCTTTAAATGTGGCAAACAAGCCACTCGGGTAAAGATAATACCCTTGCTTCACAACAGACAAATTCTGCCCAAAATGGGCAAGCTTATGCAGAACAAGTTGACTGCTGAACTGTGCCAACACAGGGTAAGCAAGTCCTAAATAGTTCCTGTTTCACATATATGTCTGTCAAATATTCTGAGCCAGAAGGCTGAAGATGATGCTCCATCCTTACCTTACAGAGAGTTATGGATGACTGTTCAGGCAGAAACTGTTTCTGTCAATTTTTAATTTTTGGAAGTTGCTGACATGCACTTCCTATGTACTCTAATACCTAATTTTATTCCTTCTCAAGACTATGATGGGGTGAAGACCAAAGAATTATAGTGCCACAATTAAGCTTAAGTTGTTTAGAAGTTAAGAAATGCTTTCCTATAGGCAATACCAATAGGGATAAAAGTTAATTTAGGTATAGAATTTTAAACTTGTCAAGATAGATAAGATGATCAGATACTTTCTCCTAAGTTGCTAAATACACATGCACTGGACATTGCACATGTAGATTTTACCTAACAGTTTTCATAATTTCAAAATTATTCTTGTATTGAAAGAAAAGGAGCCTTATATTGGACTTAAAGTGGGAAATGTTGGTATAATGTTCTTTTGAAATGTAATACACTTTACCCTTGTTCATTCAAATGCTGATTTCTCTCCCCCACTGTCTGGTTTCAATCCAGACATTGCATTGTGATACTTATTCTAAACATCACCTGTTTCAACTTTGTGCAAACATCCACAATAAAGTAACTAGTCACAATTTTGAGGAGGGAAAGGAAGCACTAAGAGAGGGAGAAGCTAGAGGACAGGAAGATGGGAAGAGAGCTGGGAGAGCAAGGTTTGAGGAGAGCTATGAGAGAGACCTGGAGGAGAGATCTTGGAACAGCATGGAGAGAATGAACCAGACCTGAGATTTCACAAAAAGCAAGTATAATGGGCAAAATCTAAATGTTAGGAAACTATGAGGGTTTGGAGGTTTAGGAGAGTGTAACTATTGTCCAACATTGTGTTCTAATTTACCTAAATAAACCAGGGCTCTGTGTGGTGATTTGTTCATACAGCTCTTTAGGATTAACAGCAAGCTTTAATAAAAGATAAACCAATAGTAAATATTAATCACTGCTTACAACACAGGGGCCACAGGGAATACTGTCGGGAGACACGGCTCAATTTGTAGTAAGATTTTCAGAGGAAACACCCTACACAGGAGAGGAAAGGAAAGCCAAGAACCTTGTTGGTAAAAAGAAAAAGAAGATTCAACCAAGGCAAGGCATCTGTGCGTGGGTCGACCAAAAGGGAGGATACTTCCTTTTCCCAGAGAAATAGAAAGATACCCATCAGTCTCTCAGGCAAAGGGAAACATGTATGCGGAACATGGAAAGGAAAACATCAGTCAACTGGTGTTGCATGTATGGATATAGCAACTGCGAAGCCAAGAAAGAGGAGTTCCAAAACCAGGGAAGGGAGAGGGAAGAATCCCCCATTTTGAGATAAACAATAGGTGCAGTACATTATCTGGAGCCTAATTGATCTGAGAGGTGGGTTCAGGTGGCTTTTCTGCAGCTTACAAGGATCACTTTTAAGTTTTATAAAGGAGATAAACTTTTAGAGATGGCATCATCACCATCATAACATGCATTGAAATACACACTGTAGAAAAGGTGGTAGACATACACCTTTGTGTTAACAAGATCAACATTTTCAAAGGTGAACTGTGGAAAGGCAGAAGCCTTTCATGAAGTAGAAGGGACAAAAGCTCACTTGGTCTTAACTTTTACTATGATTATACCTTATGGAAAGATGCTTAACAAATTTTTAAGTTTGCATTTATCAACCTTAAAACACTTTCTTAGACCCTTAAACATTTTTGTAGAACCTTTATAACTTAAACTTCTTCTCCTTAGACTTTTATATCTAGTTACATACCATGAGACATATGTGAGACTGCTGTGAACATTTATTGTTCTTTAGCCAAAGGGATGACAAAAGGTTACAATCCAGGCTTGTTTTTTTCAGTCTGAAGCAAACTAGACCACCTAGACCTTACAACTCTACCAGTGAGGCTTAAGGCCTGGTCTCCTGCATATGAAGAGAACTGAGAAGGCATCTGAAGTCTCCCAACACAGAAATTCACAATATGACCAAGGGACCCTAGTTTGAGGCCAAAACAGATCCGCAAAACAGACATGTTTCCCTGGGCTGGGTGATGGTGTTGGAGGTTGCTGAATCTAGGAGCCAATTGTCCTCTGCCAGGCCAAGGAGCAGGAAGGCTGAAAGCATCTGTGACTCTTGTACTGGTTGAGCCTCCGTGCCTGGGCATAGAGAAAAAGCCTGCATGGGAGCATTCTGACTATCAGAAGCCACTCTGCCAGCAGGTAGTCATAGATTTTGGAGGCAGCCATGGGACCAGTGTCCCCTTTGGCTGCATTTCAAGCAGTCACCTGGTGAAGTTGACTTTTGGCTACACCCCCACTGGATGGGGCACTGAAGACCTCTTCTTTTCTGTGTGGGAATGCCAACAGTCTCAGAGCAGCAGCCAAGGTCTGGAGCATAGTTTAAGCCATAGGTGAGCCTGTCAGGAAGGCACCTCTCTAATTCTTTTTACCAGATCCTATATGGTGACTCAGGGACCATCCTTACATGTTTAATTAAGATAGCAGTGAGACCATGTTTGCATCTGTAGGACTATAAATATAATTTTGGACATGTTTGAAGAATTGATCATGTGTGAGATGAATGTTAACTTGCATTTGCTAACCATGAAAATATTAGGGCTTTAGGTTTTGTCCCTGCCAAGGTAGAGCCTTAAAAGTCATAAGCATAGTCTATAACTTATAAAAGTCTAAGGCTGTATTGTAGATCAATAATGTTTTTATATTTAGAAAATAAGAAAAGGTATATTTTAACCTTGATAGTGAAGATATAGCATAATGACCAAGTTTTAACATGAATAAATAAATGACTCTAAAATTAACAGATATAAATTTATAGTATGCTTGGAATTATATCATATAGTTTTAAGGTATTTAGGCCAATACTTTTACTTACTAACCCTCGAGCTGTGAGATTTAGAATAAACAACAATATAGTAGAACAGTATAAAGCAATATTTTTTAAAAAGTAACTTTAACATTACATTTGAATTTATTTTACCAAATGCATTAACCAGAAAGCCTGGTGGTAAATCTGTATCACAGGCAGCTCATAGCAGAAAAAAATAAAACAAACAAACAAAAAAAAAACGGTATTTATTAATTAATTTAAGAATAGATAGTCACAGGCAGTTAGACAGACATTGTAAATTAGCTTAATTTGAATAGACTTTTATAATCTTATAATTTTAGCATCTTATAAAAATTATGTTGAACTAGGGTTGAAGCATATTGCATAGCATGTTGTAAAATATAACTTGGAATTTTTATAAAAATCCATTCCAATTTAAAATGAGAGTTATTCCTCTCCTTATCTAAAAGGGGATAAAATAAACAGAGAATTAATTATGATTAAAAGTCTTCATACCATGTGGTCACCTTAAAGTTTACAGTTTAATCTTAAGATTTCTTTTGAGAGTATGAAAAGCAACCAGGGAGTATTTTTATTTAGTGGGATAGCAGACAAAGAGAAAGAGACAGGACGTTGAGAAAAGAAATACAGGGAATCGCTTTTTCTTCTCTGATCACTTTTAGTGTTAATAGATATTCAACATTTGACTAGGATAAATATCAGTGTAGAAGCTACATGATTCCCAAAGGGAAGAAAATATGAAGAAGCCATTCCTGTGCATGAGAAAGGGGAAATGGAACTGGACCATGTGGCTAGTGGTTCATCAACCAAATAGGACTGTAGATCAGGGGTTAGCCCAGCTAAGACCAAGAACCTTCTTACTTAGTACCGGGTCGTTATCAGCAGTAAGGCTGAGTTCTCCTAGAGGGAATCTCATCTGTGGGAAAGGATAGGGCAGATAGGAAGCTTTAAATGGGGATAGGAAGGGGTTCAACAGCATTTTAGTACCTATAAGAGATGGTAGTTTTGTACCTGTGTAAACAATGAGACAGAAACAAAGTAGTAAGAGCAGCTGGTTGCTAGGGAAACCACATTTGTTATAACCAAGATGGCTGCCAATCACGTCACTGCCCTTGATTGCCCTGGATTAACATGGCAGTGAAGCCATGCCCTTAGTGAAGATGGCAGTGAAGCCGTGGCTCCACCCTCTTTATCCCAGAATCAACATGGTGGCTAGCCATGAGTCGAGGGCAGCCACAAATGAGGCTGGAAATTTAAACCCTAATTCTTGAGTCCTGAGGCAGCAGCAATATTTAAAGCCATTGGAGGGCAGTTTAAAAACCGTCCATACTATGTGGTGGAGTCCTGAGGCCTGGATTACCTAATAGTGAAGTCCAGAACAAGCTAGCAAGCTAAAAGACCAGAGCAGATGAGGGGGTTGGTGAGAAAAGTTTCCCAGCAGCCGCCAGAAGAGAGACAGTCTCATGTGGCTGTAGCAGCAGCAGTAGGCACACAGGTGAAGCCATGGAAAAAAAAACAGGAGATGAGGGTGTGAGAGAAAGATCTGTAGTGAGTGGGCATGAGGAGAGGATTCCAGCATGTCTTAACGTTGTCAGCAAAGCCCACATGGGTTTCAACACTAAATGTTAGTATTTAGATAAAAGGACCATGCATAGAAACATTCTGAAATCCAATGAGGTCTATTGGGTGGAGATGGAGATGGAAAGAGAGAGGGAAGGAGAGAGACAAGGTAGGAGGAGGGGGCGCTCGACAGAGTGAGTGGAGAGCAAGAGAGACTCAAAGTGGCAGGTTGGTCCCTTTATGGAGCCATTGAACCATGCAAGCCAGGTGGGACTACCTGGCAGGTGATGCATGATGACATCATAGGTTGCTAGGCAACCCAGAAGCAGGCCGCCTAAATACTAACACTCCCAGAATACAGGCCAGTATTCTAGCACTTTGTAGCTTGCCTGCTGAATTCTCTCTCTCCTATTCTTTCCTGAACCTCTCCTGCGGCTGACTCCCCTAGCTGAATTTTCTAATTCCTCTTCTAACTCCTCCTCTCCTGACTGGCAGGAAGTCTAGCTCTGCTCTCTCCCCTGCTCAGCATCTGGCTGTAAGCCTCTTTGTTGACTTATCAGGGGAACACTGGGGGGCAGAGTTTATACACAGTAAGACAGGAGATTCTCAGAACAAGGCTTGCCACCAGATGTGGGGGATACAGAAATCAGCATTTGAATTACACAGTAACCTTGTTCCTACATATCCCCCCTTTTAGCATAATGAAGGGCTTTTTCTTACAATAACAAACTATATCTAATAAGAACAATTATAAAAATTATTATGAAAGATTAACATTTTTATATTTTCAGAACCCTCGGAGAAAGTATTTTACTATCAATTCCTATCATCCTAAACAATTTCAGTTTAACTGTGAGACTATAATATCTGCTCTTCAAACCTGTCAGAGACTTACTTAAGAAAAATAAATATTACCCAATATGTAGAAGTGCAGGCAATTAGCCTCTAAAAATAGAGAAATGACGTAGATATTTGGCTGCCTGGACACTTTCTCAGAATCCTTCAAAATTGTTTGCTGAAACACCTTTAGCCTTCTGGCTCAGAACATTTGACAGATTTTTCATTGAAGCAAGTTAAAGACTTGCCTACCTTGTCCTTGCAAAGCTGGCAGTTGAATTTCCAGTGTGCCATTTGTCCTGTTTGGACAGCATTGAGGCTCTAATAGATGGGAAGGGATTTTCTCACCCAGTGGGTGGGATACTGTCCAGTCTTAAGAAAGCTAGCTGTTAACATTCGCTGTCCAGTCTCTGCATGCTAACACAAGTTCAGGGCTTATCTGAAGTCCTGACTGGAACAGTTTGCAATGCTGGACAATCTAGCTAGCCATTTTTAAGTGGCCCTGGAAGCAGATTTTTGAAGAAGCGTTGTCAGTGAGGCCATCTGTGAGGTAGGATCACCTGGGCTAGTTGTCTTCTCTGTTTTGGTGTCTGGTTCTCTTGATCTGCAAAAGAATAACTTCCAAGGGCATCATATATGTTTTATATTCATGATAAATGTATGCTCTGTATACTGAACACAGTTCAGTTAAAGGTGATACTCTGCTCTCTGTTCAATTAGGTAAAGAGCCAAACTATAAAATATACATTTTTATCTATGCCATCCAAAAGAATAGTATGGTAAGTAAGTCCAGGTGAGTTTGTAGTCAAAGATTTATTGGCTATGCCCAGTTGAAGTTCTGGCTGGAGACATTTTCACATCTTAGTCAGTCTCAGAGATATTCCCCTGGGCAGGATCAGCAAACTAGGTTACCTGGCCTGTTTGGTCTTTTCGATTTCCCTTTTTTCTGTCTGCAGCCAGGATCTTTAGGAGGTCTTCCCCATCAAATCTGATTTCTGTCAGTTTAGATTGAATATATAGCTTTTTGTGTCATGTTGAATCAAGAGCATACATATTCTCCAGCCCAACACAGTATATTTCCTGACATACATTTTGGAATTGGGACGTTTATGTGCTGATCTGATTCAGCAGTCCTTTGTAAACTCCAATGTATGTTAGCAGGTGTTTGCGACTTTTCTCATTTAGACAATTTTAAAGTGAAAAATCATTTTTAATCTACTTTGTGGAGATATTATTTTGCCTATCTGTTTTATGACCACCCTTTTAAAATGGTTAAATCTTTTCATAACTGTTTGACCTACAGAATTATATTTTATATTTTGGAAAGCTTTCATGTCATAATGTCTAGAACATTGTTACATTCCAATGGACAAACATGCTGAAGTGCCATTAACCTCAATTTACAGAGGTATCTCAAAGACAGTTGCCATCTCTAAAAATTGCATAACGTTAGAATGATGCTTTCCAGAATTTAAGGCATTAGGACGTTGGAATTCTGTATATGAACCTATGGCATGGTACATATGTTTCAGTTCCCCAAACTCTGCAAAATGGAGCACACATGTCACTGCATGAGCTCTTCCTGAGGCAATGCCAAGTAGGATCTGCATTTCTACTTTAGCATATCATTTTTCTGAACCTTGATAATACATATACAATGCCCAGTCTGACCAAGTTGGCCTCTTGCTGAAGCCTTTCTATCCAGCATTTTAATGAAATGCATATCTGCAATTTCTTTAAGCCTTTGTGAATTTGCCTCATCTGGAGCTACCTCGTTTGATGTTATTTTAAGTTCCAGATTGGATTTCTCTGAAGGTTTCCTATTTTGATTCAAATATTCCTCCAACCTATGTTCTGTGTCCTTTAATTTAGCATATAATTTCTCAGTCTCACCTTCTCCAAGTTTGGCTATTCCTGATCTCTCCTGAAGAGGATATAAAAAACTGTAATCATCAGGGCAATAAATTATTTGAATGCTAAGAGAAACAAACTCAAATGGGATCCAGAAGCACTGTGTCACTGTGCCTTCCTCCATTTTCAACACAGAAATTAATTTTCTGTAATCTCAAAATCTCTTCCCAAGGACCTTACTTTCTTAGACCGAGCTTCCCTTCTAGACCTCACCAGTTCAGGTGCTTGAAGCTTCTCCATTTGTGTTTGGCTCCTGCTTCCAAGGAGAGGCTTTTATCTGCCTTCCTCACTGAATTCTCACCCCTCGCCAACTCTGGTTAGTTACTGGGTCCACAAGTGTTTGCTCCCCTTAGCTTGCCTCTGTCATGTGTGCACTAGACCTTTATCAAAGAGATTCATCATTTTTTCTTGGGTAGAAAGTTCTGGCTTTGAGAACTTTGCTTGTGTTAAAGAGCCACTTTCTTTTTATTTGTAAGTGCTAAGTTCCTAAAGGGACTGCCTCTGTTTTCTCTCTCTGGGTTTTGTAACAGTGTTTGTCTTTCTGCAGCAGGCTTGAGATCTGGCTGCTTCTTCTGAACAGGAAGCTGTGAGCTGCTGCCTTAGAAACTGGGGATCCTCTCTTTTTGTACAGAACTAAGAAACTGCTCTGTACTTTTGTTTTCTACATAAACTATTACTAGAATACTGTAAATTCTGCCCCACAGCGGTACGCCATTTGTTATGTTTATTCTTATATGGCTGTGTTAATTTCTCGGTTTCTCTTTTAACCCAGCTAACATACAAATAATTGTGACTCTATAATATTTGTTTAATAATAAGTTTCACAACAAGAGAACTAAGTAGTGTTATTACTTGACTCTTAACCCTCTGAGCTAATCTGCTTTCCTCCCAGCCTACATCCCAGGATAATTGCTCTTTGTAGCTTTCCTGCTAAGCTCTCTCTCCTGGTGTGTTTCCCGGTCCTCTCCTGTGGCTGAATCTCCTAGCCTAATTCCCTAATTCCTCTTCTAAATCCTTCTCCTCTGTCTGTCAGGAAGTCCAGCCCTATTTCTCTGTCCTGCTCTGCAACTGGTTATAGCTGCTTTATTGATGTATCAGGGGACCACTGGGGAGCAGAGTTTATACAACATTCAGATAAGAGATTCTCAGAACAAGGCTCCAACCACAAAAGAGGATAGAGAAATAGGCCTTTTAATTACACAATAACCTTATCCCTACTGAAAACATTGGTAAAAAACCTGTGAGCTTCACATAACTCTTTTTATATTTTCATATATATTGCAGGGAATAATTATTTTACTCAGTTCATACACTGTTAAACAGCTAGTTTGTTCACCAAGTGATGAATACTTTTTAAATAGTTTTGCCTGGTATTACAGATTGCTTTTTACACATACACTTAATATTCACCATTATACCAATTATATTGCATTGAATTCTACTTTCATGTGCGTTGGACACTGTTCATGTGAAAGATAATTTTTTCTATGCAGAGCACTGTGCTTTTCTTACATAGTAGTCTATGTCCTCTGTGGGGAGCATTGGCGGCCCGTGTCTCATAACTTTTTACAAACTATATGTATGTTTACATAGACACATACACATGTCTTAGAGATGTCTTATTAATGACATTCTTTCTACCAGGGAATGGCCTGAAGTTTCTCAAGGTCACTATAGCTATGCATTTTTCAGCTTTATTCATCTTTTCAAAAAGTCAGCTCTTGGTTTCTCTCTTTAAATTGCATTTTCTTTAAATGCATCATAGCTCTAATCTCTTATCATTATTTAGTCGCTAGTGTTTCTTAGTAATTACACTGTTATTTTTTATTTTCTCAAGTGCTCTGTATTATTTACTTCTGTATTGAAAATTATCTCCTGTAGCCCAGGCTTGTCTCATGCTATGTAATTGCAAATTGCCTTGAGTACCGAGACCTGTGTCTGCTTTGTAGCATTGAGACGACAGTCCTGAAACTCCTTCCAGGCTGGGCCTTACTGGTCAAAGAGAAGAAAAAGTAGTCCAGTGAATGAGAGTCCTCCAACCTCTCTGGCCTTTATTGGAGTCTTGCAAATGAAGAAGTAACTGTGTAAGAAGTGAGATAACTGACCAGTATTGGAGCTTTTGTAGTTACAGCACTGAAAAGTATGGGCAAGAAGAGGGAGGAAGCTTTCATGCTTTGACAGTAGTTGACATTAACAATATGAAGTGAGGTAGTCAATTATAGATGATCAATAAATGTCCTGATTGGACATTTGTTTGTTCTAGAGCACAGGTATTCAAGAATCAGAATAAAGAACTAACCTTCTCAAGAGGAAGACATGCCTGCTCTAAATTGTATATCACATGGGGATTTGTTGTTGTTGTCGTTTTGGTTTTTTGTTTGTTTGTTTGTTTGTTTTTGCTTTTCTCCCAGGGTTGTCTGATACCTACCAGGTGAAAATTAGCTGCAGTTTCACTGACCCGTCTGTGAAGTCACACAATAACAATGCCATTTGGTTTCCTAAAATCTCTCTTTAATTGTCAGCATTTTTGGCAGCCTTCCTCCTGTGGACAGATGGTTCACTCAACTGCAAGTTGAATAATGGGCTGTTCAAGCTATCCCACTTGATTCCAGGAGGAGGAGGGGAAGTCCCTGCTGAGTGCTGGAAGAAAGAAGGGTAGGCTAGTAGACAACAGGCACAAGTCTACTGACAAAGAAATCTCCGCAGATATGGAAATGGTGTGGCCCTGATTCTCCACATATGGTGTCTGCGGGGAGCATAGGCTTTTCCCGAGTCAGCTTTTTCCCTAAGCCAGGTCCTCATTGCTTTTGTAATTAGCCAACATGCATTCATTCCTCCAGGGCGAGGAAGCACCATGCTTTGTCTCTTCAGTACACTGTGAGCCTAGGGAAGGTGCTCATGTTGCTCAAGAATCACTGACCAATCAGGACTTCCAGGCGAGGCCTGTACTCAGAGGAAGGGGAGGGTTTTTCCTGGCGGTTTGTTGCTGGTTCGCATTGGAAGCTGAGCTCTCCAGGGTGTTTGGCATCCAGTATTCTGAGCTCAGCTGCTGGGTCCTGTGAGGGGTTTCAAGCGAATTCCAAAGCAGCGACATGGTAAGGGTGTGGCCGCTGCCGCCAACGTGGTGCTGGAGTAGGAGGCTGAGCAGCAGGAGCTGGTGTGGTTGGTCCTTCCTGGGCTGGATGGAAACCGGCAGCCATCAGCTGCTTGTGAGGTCCTTTGTCCTGGCCTTAGGAATGCTGAGCTATCTGAGTCCCACGTGTTAGAAGTGGGATGGACTGTGAGCAGACTGCATGTGGGGACGTGGGCACTGTTAAGACTGAAATCCTGGGACAAATGGCTGAGGTGCCTATTAAACAGTTCAGAGCAGAATTAGCTACCAGGTTTGCCCAGCATCGCCGAGTCCCTCCCTGTTTACAGGCTGCGGCTGGCATACCCTGCCCTCTAGCCCAGGGCTCAGGCCCTTAACCCAGCTGCCTTTCTTTCTGTTATCTACGCAATTTGGTTTCCTGATCTCTTTCATCTATTTACTGTCATAGTCTCATGGTTTGGTGTGCCCCTCTCCTCTCCTCCCTGTCCTCCCATGGCTCAGGGATGTGTGCACCTTGGGCTCTCCCAGAAGTACTTGCCGGTGTGTGTGCCTTTCTAGGGATAATAAATTTTCTCCCCACCATACCTAGGAAGAATCATGTCATTTAATTTTTAGTTTTTCATTCATCTCTTATTTGCTACTCTTTTCTTTCAACTTCAAGGCTCCTTTAGGCTTCAGTTTTTCTTACTGTTTGCATTTGACTGAGGGTTGATGCAGGAATTCGCAGCTGTGAGGTAGAGATGGCTGCATTGGACTGTGAGAGGGTAATGAAATGTATACATGCAGCACCCTGTGACTTGTAAAATAAACATGTAACCTTGGAGAGAGTAAACATTTATTAAACTACTACTTTACTAGGCTGAGGCTCTGTCTGCCCTAGGGCAGAGCTGAGATGGTTTGTGCTGTCTGAGTCCCCTTATCTCTAATCCTCCAGTAGAGGATCTACCAGAGCCCTGAGACCCAAATGCTTGGTTTAAGCAAATGATGATGGCCTCTGGGGAAGCTACACAACCAAAAAGGAGGACCAGTAAAAAGTACCTTGCAGAGTCTTTCCAAGATTCTTCTCTGGTGCTTCTAAAGTGATCAATATTCAGGACCACAAGCTATGCCATGGAGACCATGGGGTTCACTGTTGCCAGTCCCAGAAAAGTTGGTATGCTGAGCTAGAAGAGTTCCACATGTTAGAAGTGGGATGGATTGTGAGCCAGTATGTTTGTGGTGCATTGGGCAGAGGCCCTTGCCATGTCAGCTTTTCTGAGTGTGGATTCCCTGGTGAGGAGGAGACTCTGTGGCTCTGGCCTCTAAAAGGGACTCTCATTGTCCTGTTTATGTTGTTCTTGAGGCTTACTACTGTCTTCTCTGTGTGTCTTTCCACGTCAAAGTCATGTCACTCAGGAAGATATTTTCCAGTTGCATCCATTCGCCTGAAAATTCCATGATTTCCTTGTCTTTAATGGCTGGGTAGTATTCTATTGTATAAATATCAGTTTCTTTACCCATTCTTCAGTTGAGAGGCATATAGATTGTTTCCAGTTTCTGGTTAGTAGAAATGATGCTGCTATGAGCATGGTTGAGGGAATGTCCTTGTTGGATGGTGGAGCAACTTTCAGGTGTGTGCCCAGGAGTGGTATACCTGGGTCTTTAGGCATGTCTTTTCCCAGGTTTCTGAGAAAGTGCCAGATTGATTTCCAAAGTGGTTATATAAATTTGCTCCCCCACCAGCAATGGAGGAGTGTTCCCCTTTCTGTACATCTTTGACAGCATGTGTTGCTACTTGAGGTTTTGGCCATAGTCATTCTGACAAGTGTAAGATGGAGTCTCACAGACAGTTTTGATTTGCATTTCCCTGATGAGTAAGGATGTTGAGCCCTTTTTTAAGGGTTTATGCACTGTTGAGAATTCCCTATGCCTGTGTCCCATTTTTAATTGGATTATTTTGTCTGTTGGTGTTTAATTTCTCGATTTCTTTAATATAATTCTGGATATTAGCCCTTTGTCAGATGGAGGGTGTTGAAGACCTTTTCTCAATCTGTAGATGTCCATCTCCTCTTGCTCATAGTGTCAATTGCTTTACAAAAGCTTTTCTTCCATTTTTTAATTGTACCTTTTAGAGTCTGAGCTGCACGTGTTCTATTCAGGAAGTTGTCTCTTGGACCAGTGAGTTCAAGGGAGTTACACAATTTCTCCTCTGGCAGTTTTTGTGACTCTGACTTTATGTTTAAGTTTTTGTTCCACTTGGAATTGAGTTTTGTGCAGGGTAGAAATATGGATCTGTTTGCATTTTTCTATTTGTGGACGTGTATTTTGAGTAGCACTATTTGTTGAAGATGCTGTCTTTTTCCATTGTATAGTTTTGGCTCCTTTGTCCAAAAGCAATTGTGCATAGGTATGTGGGTTTATTTCTAGGTCATTGATTTGTTTCCATTGATCACCCCAGCCTACTTCTATGCCAGTACTATGCAGTTTTTATTACTATTACTCTTAGTATATCTTGAAGTCAGGTATGGAGATACCTCTAGTAGTTCATCTCCAGACTTTGGAACAGTCTTACATCTGATGAAATATGTCCAGGAGAATCCGAATGGGTTCTGGCTTTCAGATGTAGCCACACAGTAGTGGGTATTTAGATGTAAGGGCACAGGCACAGGTGACTTGAAGGTTGAGGCATGGTATTTTTTTTTGGTAGCAAAAGTATTACTTTGGAATGAAATGAGCAGGAATGCCACAATTTAAGCTATAGAAAGAACACAAAATGTGACATGAGGTTTTTTTTTTTTTTTTTTTTTTTCCAACTAGTAATTATATTTTATATTACTGAGAGCAAAACTGTAAGCTTTCCTTTTTCAAATACCTACTTTATTCTTGGTTCTTAAATACCTATACCTCCCTTTCACTCACCACCCCTAGTTAGGAGAGAAAACAGTACAGACAAGGAATGCATATTTCCAGCTACTTAATGCTTATTAGGGTTCATTGGGTTCTTTAGTGCAATAACTGTCTTACTTGTGTGGATTCCAGAAGCCCACTGAAACAGCAAACAACAAATGGCACTGTTTGTTTAAATCTCTTTGTTTTGGATTTATTGGAAGAGGAGCCAGTGCTCTTAACCTGAGCCATCACTTCAGCACTTTATGTGGATTCTTAAACCTATACCTCCCTTACAACCCTTATTTCTTCCAAAACCCCCAATTGATAAAGGAGAAAGAATGCTAGAGGGGTTAGAAATATAGGTCTCTTTAACTGCATCCTGTGGATTAGGGTGGTCAGGAGCTTTGGGGCAATATGTCTTAGTCACCAGGATATCCAGCAGCCCAACAAAACAGCAATGACAAACACAGTAGCAGTGTGGGTGAACCGCATCAGGAAGAGCAGCAGCTTCTTTCTTCTTCAAAGACCCAGGGCCCTCTCATGGTTCTGCATGTGTACCCTCTCCAGAAGACTCAGAATTAAACTATGTGCAGGTAGCAAAACCACAGGCCTGCTAGAGCAGGAGACAATCATAAGTAACAGCTGTGGACAAACTGAAGCAGCCTTGTGCTCCACACCTGGGGTTAAAAGAAAAAACACAATCACATAACATGAGTGGGATTTTAAAGAAACAAAAATTTTTAATACAATTGCAGTTTCTATTATTTTGGATATTTCCTCTCTGTGTTTAATTTTGTTTAGGTAAGGGTTTTTTTATCTTGTTTGTTTTTCACAAAGAACCAACCCTTTGTTTCATTGTTTCTTTATCTTCTCTTTCTATTTTTTTTTTTATAGGTCTATGTGCTCTTTTGTTGTGTGGGAGTTTTGTTCTTGGGTTTCTGCTAGTGATCTCAAGTTCAGAATTGTGTTGGCGGAGTGTTACTTTTTTAATAAGCTGCTTGGCTAGTGTGTTCACGGTGTTAGGCTTGCTGGGATAGTATGAAGTGGATGGTGCCACATGTGTTCTGTTGGTCACTAGGCAAGATCCTGAGAATTGAGTGTGCTGTAACAAAGATGGGGAGGATCCCTGTATACTGTCTTGGTCTCTATGCAACCATGGCCTATGGTTGAGCTGAAGACTTGGGAGTGGGATCCCAGAAGCAGAACAGAGAGTGGGCGTGTGTAATCCACAGGAGACTTGGACACAGGAAAGGGGAGCTGCCACTGCTGTGCTTTTGGAGTGCTAGGGGCAACCATGAGAATTTTGTCTTCAGTAACAGAGAATGGAAAAGTTCCACTGAAACAAGTAGGAGAATACCATTGAATATTTATTTCTTCTTTGTGTGCTTCTTTGGAGGAAGGCATAAAAGGTTTTGTAGTAAGAACTTGTCTAGATTCCTTACTGGGGATTATATTTGAGTGTCTATGATCTCAAACCATTTTCTTTTGTTTCTGTTCTACTGTGTGTGATTGAAACTGATCAATATTTTTCCTTCTTATGCTCATGTGTTCATCATTATCCACTCAATCTCTAAATCACAAGGAAGAGTCAAAGAAATTGCTATTCATTGCTAAGCTATTTTGGTATCCTGAGGTTTTTACATTTTTAATTTTATTGTTTTTGAAGAACAAGGTTTTGTGTGGATTTGGCTGTTCTGGATGTAGGAATGCAATCTATCCCAGCTTCAAACTTAGAAATCCACCTCATTCTGGCTCCAGAGGGCTGGGATTCAGTGTGGGCCAATATGCCTGGCCGTTTTTCTTTAGATATGTTAGCTGATGTGGTATGTAGCTTTTTCTACAAGTCAAGCATATGCTACTGTCCTGATCTTCATCCACATCCACTCTTGAATTCTGCTATTTGGCAGAGAGTGTATTCTGTTTCTCAGGATGTTTTCTATCCATAACATTAATACTGACTGAGACTTGTGAGTCATTGGATTGCAGGTGTGTCTCTTTTTTCCTGCCTCATGTGTTTGTTTTCTTATAACTGAATGAATATGAGTAGTATTTTGCCTGTATGTGTGACTATGCACCTCTTGTATACCTGGTCATCACAAGAGTCAGCAGCTGACTGGCCTCAGAACTTCAACATTTGGAGTAAAGGGTAGATGTTAGCCTGAATGTAAACATTGGCAATAGAGCCCAGTTATTGGCAAGACCAACAAGAGCTTTTCATTGCTGAGCCTCCTCACCTAACTTATGTTGCTCATTTATGACCAACTATTCCAATACTAATGTTTTCATCTGTCCATTTGTACCTCTTTGAACACACATTCCCTTTTAGTTAGCTTGAATTAATATTACAGTTTAAACTGGGACACTTCAGTTTTCTGGAAGATAGATACAGAAATGTAGTGAATATATAATTCTTTGTAGGAACTTCAGAAATACCATGGAGTTCTTTGTATCTTTCTTATTTGAAGGATTGTGGTGAACTCAGGTCTTAAATGTACCTCTGGATTTCATGAAACTTATTTCAGAGGCTGGGCTGACCTCTGACTCAATGAGATATACATACCTCTCTCTGCTGAGTGCAGGAATTAAAGACTTGAACTAGTACATCCTGCTTGCCCCTAATTTTTGTAGTTAGTAATTGTGCATACAATTTCTGTCATTTGTGGTCTATGCTGTTCATCTACTTGCGTGTCTTGCTTTCTTTATGTCTGTTAATTTTCATTTCTCTTGAGAGGCTGCATTCTATTCAAAGGTTGCCGAAATGAGGTGAACCTCCTCATTTAGTTTCCTTCTAAAATGACTTGGTGAGTACATCAAACCTTCTGTGTCAGTAGATGTCAGGGAAGCACCAGAATTATATGAATCTATTGTCAATCAAGTATGCATTTACAGTGTTGTCACCATTGTGCTTTCTGCTATCCTTCTGTATGGGATCATTTAGAATTCAATTACCTATGCTGATGTGAATGTGAACTTCACTTGGGAAGAGTGGGCCTTGCTGGATCCTTCCCAGAAGAATCTCTACAAAGATGTGATGATAGAGACCTACAAGCACCTTACAGCCATAGGTAAGACAGTGAATTTTCTTTCACTATTTGGTTAAAGTGGACATCTGTTGTTGATTTTTCTCAATGATGCTCTTATGTAATTTCAATTGGAATGAAGGATGATTGAGGTGAAAAATCAGGCATGTTTCTGAGATTTACTGAACATAGTAACAGAAAATTTACCTATCTTTCAATAATATATCATACCCTTTCTGGTACATATTTTAGGCTACAATTGGGGAGACCATAATATGGAAGAACATTATCAACCTTCTAGAAGATATGGAAGGTAAATATTTCATGAAAGTTGATATAAATATTCTTGTGAAAATAATTTTTAAACATGATTTATTTATTCATTATTTATATGTTATTCTGCTTTCACAGCAGAAGAGGGCACAGGACTTCATTATAGATGGTTGTGAGCCACCTTGTGGTTGCTGGGAATTGAACTCAGGACCTCTGGAGGAACCACCAGTGCTATTAACCTCCAAGCCATCTTGCCAACCCCGTGAAAAAAATTGGAATGCGTCCCAGAAGTTTTAAAGAAAAGAATCAGTGTAAAAACAAACACCACTCTAAGAAGTGGTGTTTAGTATTAATTTGATATTAATAATTAATTTAATATTAATTTAATATTAATAATTAATTTAATATTAATATTAAGGAATATTAAATTCTCACAATCCCATGTTCCTCACTGTCAGGTATATTATTTATGTTCACAAGGCAATTTTAAATGAGAGAACATGGTGAAACCCTTGCTAAACAGCTATTACTATAAAAAGGACTTTTCTTCACCTCCCATAATTCCTATCTCCAAGGATTACTGCCCCTCTGTCTGCTATTCTCGGCCTGAGCAGGGCAGCTTCTAAGTTCCATACGATCTATCTTACATGTAGACGATTTTCAGCCTGTGAAAATTACTGCTTCATATGCACACCCTAACTTGATCTTTCAGAGTTCTGGCCACACAACTCTCCTAGCTACGTTATTACATCTGGCTTTTCTCCCACCCTCTGAATTACATTGTTTGGCCTCATATAACTCCAGCATTTTTTTCTAATCATCAGGCTCTTTCGAATTTTCTGGATCATTTGATCTTAACCTTAATTCTTTCCCTGCAACCTGTCTTTCAATTACTGTCCCAGTTAAACTCTGTCCTCTCTCCATGCAGTGGCCGTTAATGAGCTTCCTTTCCTCTCTCTTCTCATGAGAGATACATCCATCCTAATCTGTCAATTATTTTTCAGATTTTGATCCCATTTGTGCCCCTTAACTAGACATCTCTTTCAAACATGGGAGCTTCATTCTAACAATACTTTACACCCTTTGTTTGAGATTAAAGGCATGTACTGCCATGCCTGAACCATAGCTTTACTTTACGAGACTTGCTGTAAACCAGGCTGGCATTGAAGTCAGATCTGCTTCCCTCTGTCTCCTGGATTAAATGTGTATTTATATTCCAGCCAGATCGCATACACATCGAAGGACTTTGTATGGGATCTTTTACCACAGCAGCCATATTCTGAATTAAAATTCCTCTATATAAATGATAAATCATTACTCATATCCACATTTTAGATACTCTGTAGAAATTCCTATCTGTTGAGTGTCATACCACTCGTACTGCAAAAGGCATATTCATTGAATAGGTGAGTTTTATGTGCAAAACCTCCTTGTGAGAAAACATTCCATAGCAAAGGTGTTGTTACTCAAATCCTTGAAGTTGCTAAGCTAAGTTACACAAAAGGTATGAGAGTCAAGAATATTGTTGTGGAGGAACCATAATCCCTATAGCACATGTCTTTGAGGACCAAAGAGTCAAACTCTGTGGATTTTGGAATCTTTCATTTGTTATTCTTTTAATAGGTATATCCTTTGTCATAATTCATACAAGTCATGTGAGGGTAAGGATATGGAAAGAAGAAACATACCTCGCTCTCACAGAACAATTAGAAGTCATATCGTAGTACTTACTTTGAGTAGGCTTTTTTAATGTGGTGCAAGTTTACATTGGATTTCTTAATAATTATTCATAATAAAATTTTTAGTTAATTGGTAAAGAATATTCATCTTGTCCTCCATAGCTATGATGTTCTTGTAGATCTCCATCATTGCATCTTTGTTGAGATACTTTTTGGAAGGATCCAGCAAAGCCTGCTTTTTCTGAGTAGGCATTTTCCAGAAGCACATCTTGTGCTTCAAAACTATCCTATTGCATTCGAAACTATCCTATACACGTATACAACAGAAAACATGATGGTGACAACACTATAAGTTTACATTTGTTCATGTGTTCATTCATTATTAATAAAAAATTAATCATAAACTTGTATCACATTCAGAATGTCTAGGCAAAGCAGGGGACTATTAATAAATTATACTAATATACTTAATTAGTTTTCAAAACTCATTGGGAATATAGCAAAAAAAAAATCTCACTACAGAAAATCCGTATAATTTCTGGCCCTGTGGAAACTGTTGTGTCTATTATGGTTCATTTGCAAATGTAGTATGACTCTAACAACAGGAAAGTTCATGAATTCAGTCACTGTGGTAAAGCTGACTCCTAGGGTTTTTTTTTTTTTAAATATGTGAAACCCACTTACATAAAAATGATGCTATAAGTGAGCAATGTAATAAAGTTTCTTACCACTAAAGGTATCTTGGAAAGTACAAAACACCCACAGTCAAGGGAGTAGCTATAAATGTAAACAAAGTGATAAAACGTTAAGAGGCAACTTCATTTTACAATTAGACGAAATTGAAAACTTAATTTACAGCAACAGATAGATTCATCAGTGTAATGACTATGGTAAATCTTACAGATACCCAATTATCTTTACAGGAATGAAAGAAGACATATTTTTGAGAAGCATGAATGTAAGCAGTATGGTAAAGCCTTTTCCCAACCCAGTGGTATCCCAATGCACAAAAGAACACATACTGGAGAAAAACCCTATGAATGTAATCAGTGTGGGAAAATCTTTTCACAGAACGGAAATCTTGAAAGGCATAAAAGAACACATACTGGAGAGAAGCCCTACAAATGTAATCAGTGTGGGAAAGCCTTTTCACGATTGATTAATCTCCACATTCATCAAAGAACACATACTGGAGAGAAACCCTATGAATGTATTCAGTGTGGGAAAGCCTTTTCACAGAATGGAAATCTCGAAAGGCATAAAAGAACACATACTGGAGAGAAGCCCTATGAATGTAATCAGTGTGGGAAAGCCTTTTCACTATGCGGAAATCTCGAAAAGCATAAAAGAACACATACTGGAGAGAAGCCCTATGAATGTTATCAGTGTGGGAAAGCCTTTTCACGATTGATTAGTCTCCACATTCATAAAAGAACACATACTGGAGAGAAACCCTATGAATGTAGTCAATGCTGTAAAGCCTTTTCACACCTCGGTTCACTCCAAGTGCATAAAAAAACACATACTGGAGAGAAACCCTACCAATGTAATCAGTGTGGTAAAGCCTTTGCCTGTCGTAGTGGTCTCCGGAGACATGAAAGAATTCATACTGGAGAGAAACCCTACAAATGTAATCAGTGTGGTAAAGCCTTTACACAGTCCAATGCTCTCCAAGTGCATAAAAGGACACATACTGGAGACAAACCCTAGGAATGTAATCAATGTGGTAATGCCTTTTCAAAACCAATAGTCTTCAAAGGCATAAAGGAACACATAATGGAGAGATACCCTACAAATGATTTTAAAATGGTAAAGCCTTTGCATGTTTTAGTGGTCTTCATAGACATGAGAATTCACACTGCAAAGAAACCTTATGAATGTAATCATTGTGTTAAATGCTTTTCACAACCCAGTTGTCTCTAAGTGCATAAAAGAACACATACTGGAGGGAAGCCATAAAAATGTAATCTGTGGGGGAAAGCCTTTTCACGAAATGGAAATCTCCAAAATAATAAAAGAACACATACTGGAGAGAAACCTTGTGAATGTAATCAAGGTGGTAAAGCCTTCACACATTACATTCATCTCCAAAGGCATGACAGATTTCATACTGGAGTGAAACCCTATGAAATCAATAACCAGCCAACCCTTGTCACATTTTTTCAAAGCCTTGAAAGAAATCATATTGGAGAGAAAACCTTGTGAATGTTTTTAGTACAACGAAACCTTTGGACATTTCTATAGGCTTCACGTTCATGAATGAATCAGACTGAAGAAAAGCCCTAGGAATGTGTTTCTTATGGTAACTCAAGGCTTTGTTTTCATGTTTCATAGAGATGTAATGAAGTGGTCTAATGAGTAATCAACTGCAACTAACTGCATAGCTTGATGTGATGTGAACATGTATATATGATTGGATATTCTGTGATTCTGTATGTTCCTCCAAATCATCCATTTGTCATTTCATCTTGAAGTACTGCTTTCTATAGGAAATTTATACTATAAAGATTCTAGATAATGTAACAGCAAGGATATTTACTTTAAAAGAAACACTTCTGGTGTGTGCATGTTACAGGATTATGTGGTTTTAATCCATGTCAGATATGTAAAGAGTGGGAGACAACTTTGTTGCATATCATTTGGCCATGTTAATATGAGGATTGAGGACTGATTTCCAGCTTTGGACACCAAAATCCTTTCCTACAGCTCTGTGTCCCTGATGCTCCAATAAGATTAGTTGAGATATTATATCGAAAAAACATTGTCTTTTTCACATTATAAACATTGTTATGTAATAATTGATGAATTCATGGCAATTTCAATGATAAAATTTGTTTGAAAATGAAAGTGTGCAGCCAGTTCTCCTAGGCACTGAGCCATGTGTTTAGCCCCATGAAACTGTGATGAATAGCGTTTAGGTGGGAAAGGTTGATCCTAACTTCATCTTTAACTCAGCCCTGATGACCCAGAAGAAAGAGAAGATTGAGAACATAAGAAAGTAACTTAGGCTTGGTGCTTGAAGAAGTTTCTGAGCCACTATCTTCACAAAAATATGGAAGTATCCAAAAAATGGCCAGGACAGAAACTGACAATACAAGTGTTTTAAAAGTGCCTGACACTTTGACCAAAGCCTCCAGACTGAGTTTATCTCACAGGTGGTAAATAGGTATCAATGGGAGCCCACCAAGACATATGTCAGGTATATTCTTTCTGGAGATTATGCCTAGTGCAAAGAGAGAAAATGAACTTGCAGGCATGAATACCAACTTTTCTGAGGTGGATTGTATTCTGTTCCCCTGATGCATGCAGTCATTCAGTTAGAAGCCCTGAGTGTGGAAGACTCCAGATGGTGTGGAGGTTCTTGTCAGGGGAGCCTGAGTTTCAAACAGATGTCAATAGAAGGCTGGAGAAATCAGGCATTTACAGAGACCGAGGAACATGGAGGAGGTTTGGGTGTTAAAGAAAGGGAAGTAGATTTGGATGTTAAAGAAAGGAAAAAAGTCCCAGAGAGCAATTAATTCTTGGGCTGTACCTGAGGAGAAGCTGCCTCCTCCTGTATTCTCTGTATCTACTCATCTGTGGTGGGTCAACTCTCCAGTTCTTTCACTCTTTCCTTGTCTTCTCAGATACGTGTCCATGTCAGTAAGAATACCATGCAGCCCACCACTTGGTGGTCTCAAATTGATTTTAAATCTCTCTCTCCTCACTGTCATCCCTGTAATCTCTCTGCCTGGCAGGAATTGGGATATTCTGAATAAACATTCCTATATCTTCCTTAGGTGAACATCTAATAAATCAATGGACTCCATGGAATTCTAATCTGGTCTGGAATGTCATTGATGAAAAGACCTATTCCCCTAGTTGAGATATTTTCTGCTCAATAGCATTATGTCACTCTTTGAATACCTTACAGGAAAGAAATATGCTGAGAATGAGGGAGCAACATATAGGCAGGAAGATTTTATATATGGCTTGGTAAGATTACTTAGTTGTGTATTTCTGCTCTCTAAACCTATTAAACCTAAAGGATGAATGTTTTACTATATGTTGTACTTCACACCTAAGACAAGCTGCTAAGGAGCCTTTTTGACAGAAGGTTTTCAGGCTTCCAGGTTCTCCAAGCATCCCTCAGTCCCTACCTTCTAAAGGGTATGATTGGCGTTCCCCACCTCTAACCTTAAATTTTCAGTCCAGTAGAATGGGCCTGCCCTCTCCCAGAGTCTCTTCCATATGTACCCAGATGTTTTATTTTCTTCTCTTTCTTTCTTCTCTCTCTCCTCTTTTTTTTCTCTCTCTCTCTCTCTCTCTCTCTCTCTCTCTCTCTCTCTGTACATGCTTCTCTTTGCCCACATTTAGGATTCCTCCAAGGTAGATCATTCCTTGGGAACTGGGAACCCTCTGAGAACTGTTTGCATAAGCTTGTAATTAAATACTTTACCATCTCTTCAATTAGCAAATATTACACATGGGAAGAGAGAAACAGTATAACTTTATATATTCATCACTGTTCAAAATTTGTCACACTGAATAAATATGTGAATATGTTTCCAGGTTTCATTAATAATTTGTGTTATAACCATTGTTTTTCTTTTTTTCCCTCACACACTATATGTGGATTAGGGAAGATGCATGGGGGAGATTGGGAGGCTGGGTGGAAATGGTCAGAGTTGGAAGTGGATAGAGCCATGATTCAAAGGGAATTAATTTGAAATAAATAATTAGCTTAATTAAAAATATTTTCATTTTCAAATATTGTTTTCTCTCTTTTTTATTTGAAATAATAGTCTCATTATAAATTTCAGGCTGACCTTGAACTTAGTGTACATACTAGATCTGCTTACCTTGCCTCCCTAGTACCTGCAGTATACTTGGGCATGGTCTACCTCAATAATTCAGTTTTTCTGTGGGCTTATTGAGAATGAGTCACTGAGTGCAAATGGTCATGGTAGGCAGGACAAAAGCTCTGGTCCTAAGTCCAGTAATGGAAAAAAAAAAAAAAAAAAACAAAACATTGTTCAGTTGTAGTTGTTTGGCTTAAAATACTCTCCTTTAACTATAAAGAAAATTATTTTTTTTTTTAACATTGAGATTTTCTGACACATCAAAGTAGATTGGAGTTCTGTTCTTAAATCAACACATAGTGAAAAGCAGCCTCACAGACATAAGGAGATTCTCAATATAGTTAAGTGTAACAACTCATTACACTCATCCCAAAATTCTAGTAATTCACTGAGGTTGAAACCATCCAAGGCAGGCATGGTAACACAGGCCTGTAGTCATGGCATTCAGAAAGATAATGCAGCAAGTTTAAGATGACAAAGTAATCCAAGGAAATATCCCAGGTCAATGGTATAATGGGAGGTCCACAGAACAAAGGGGACTGATTGGCTAAGACCAATGTCCATAGTCCTCCCCACAGCTCCAGAACATCAGGGCCATTCCAGCACCATGTGTTATCTAAGGAATTTGTCACCCTGTGCTTTCTAATGTTTCCTGTCCAAGACAGCTTAGGTCACTTCAGGGTTAGACTCCTGTGGGCATTGTAGACTAGAACTCCATCCAAGTTGTGGGATTAGCAGGGATACCCTCCATAATTATATATCCTACACAAAGAGTTCAGCACAGAAACCTTATACCTTATCCTCACAACCAATAGGAATAGAATTAGTTATATATATATATGCAGGTCCACACTTATTCGCACATTCTTTTTTAAGACATTGGAAGGAGAGAATTTAGAAAGGCACGGAGAAAAGAAAGCAGACTTGGGTAGCTGCAATGAACTCCTTTTCCTTTATTGAGTCGATCTACCTAAAGGCAAAGGCAGCCTTATTCCGAGGTTAGACTAGCTCTGCATAGCTGTCCATCTAAGAATTGCAGACAGTGGCGATAGGTGTCATTACCCTGATTTCTGTATTTGTGATCTCTCCCCTTGGTATGTGAGAGAATTGTGGCTTTGATGAATCTTGTTAATGTACCGTTTATATCATACATGATGAACTTAAAGGTAGTTTTGCTCAGTATATCTCCACCTGCTTTTGGAGCTAGACTTGCAGTCTTCAATTTCTACTGAAATTGTTCTAAGTGTGGTATGTGTGTGTGGGGATTCCAAGATGGTGGTGACCAATCTGCACTGTATTAGAGGGCATAGCATTTGGTTGAGGCAAATTGGACCCAGGCCTCCAGGGCCATCTCCTTAGTTTGAAAGGCACAAACATTGGAGCGCCTGCACTTTCTGCACATCCAGCCAGTGAGGATCCTCAGGTCCAGGAACCTCCACTCCAGCAACCAGACATCAGATGGTCCATGCTCCCCTCAAGGGAGCTTTAGTATTCCTGGGACAGTTATGGTCAATTGCATCCAGGCCCCTCCATGGCTGTCTCCCAGGTCTGAGAGTAATGAACCATGGGGGCCCTAAACTTTAGGCTTATGCCAGTGACTGTGGACCCCCAGGCCTAGGGAACCTCCATTCTTGCAGCCACATATATGATACCTCCTGCTCCCCTTCAGGCATCTTCAGGATTCTTGGGACATTTGGGGGTCAATAGATCTGGTACCCCTACAACTGTTTCCCTGTCCTGACAGTCAGGAAGCCTGGACCCCCAGCACTTGATAGATATGCCAGTGAATGGAGATCACCAGGTCCAGGGACTTTCCTCTTCAGCACCCAGACATTGGTTTCCTCCTGGTCCCCTGAAAGCAGTATTGGGGTTCCTGGGGATGAGTTCCCAACATCGAAGCCACAGGTCACTGGTCACCCAGACCAGGCAAACAGTGGAAGCACCTAGATCATGGATCCAGGATGGTCCAGCCCAAATGAGTCTAAGTGACAGAGACAAAAATTCTGGCACAAAATCTCTTGTTTTTTACCCCCTAAAACCTTCACTTGGCCTCCTGTCTTCTGTGCCTGCCCTGCACCCAGACATTGGATTCCTCCTGGTCCCTTGAAAGCAGTATTGAAGTTCCTGGGGATGAGTTCCCAACATCGAAGCCACAGGTCACTGGTCACCCAGACCAGGCAAACAGTGGAAGCACCTAGATCATGGATCCAGGATGGTCCAGCCCAAATGAGTCTAAGTGACAGAGACAAAAATTCTGGCACAAAATCTCTTGTTTTTTACCCCCTAAAACCTTCACTTGGCCTCCTGTCTTCTGTGCCTGCCCTGTACCCTCAAGCTCTCCAAGGACACCAAGACAGAGCCTTGTACCCTTTCCTTCTCCAGAAACTAGTGCCTTGCCTCTTCAGTGTGAAAATTAAAAACTGAATCCACAGACATCAGCTCAACCTGCTCCTTGTCACCCCTTCTGGTCGGCACCACCAAACACATCATTACAGTCTTCTAAGGGGATCACACACTGTTGCTGATCTTGACCCATGTAGATCCCAGCTTCCTGAAGAAATGAACACTCAGACTTCCCAAAAGATGATGCTGAATCCCTTCGCCCATAGACCAACCCTCCCCATTCATCTTAGTGGTATATACACACAGACTAGGGTCACTTACATACCCTTAACACATACATCATCCTAGGGCTGGACACAAACCGAGTCACATGGAATAGTAGTGTGTTCTCATTTGTTTTAATGTTTTTTTGAAATGTATACACCTTACCCTTTTTCATTCAAATTTTCATCCCCCTCTCTGGCTTCAATCAGATATTGCATTGTGATACTTATTCTAAGCATCCTGACTCAACTTTGTGTAAACAGGCCAAAATAAAGCAACTAGACACAATGTTGAGCAATGGGAGGAGCCAGAGGACAGGAAAGAGGGGAGGAGCTAGAGGACAGGAAATGAGTGGGAGGAGAAAGGGTGAGAGGAGAGCTAAGGGAGGAGAGAGCTGGGGGAGAGATCTTGGAACTACATGGAGATGGACTGGACATAAGTTATCACTAAAAAGCAAGTATAATGTCGGAAATCTAAATGTTAGGAAACTATGATGTCATGGAGGTTTAGGATGGAGTAAATATTGCCTAGTATTCTGTTCTAGGTTAACTAAAGAAATCCCCGTGTCTGTGTGGTGATTTGGTTGCACAGCTGTTTAAGATTAACAGCAAGCATTACTAAAAGATAATTAATAGTAAATTTTAACAGCAACTTAGAACAAATGACGCCCAACTTATCTAATTATCCACACCCTTTAAATCACACTTTATCATAACTTGGTGGGGGGTAATAAGCTCCCAGTGATAAAACCTAAACTTAAAACCTAAAAACTCCCTGGTCAGTTACTGTCTCTTTAAGAGAGACTCTTAAACCCACCAAGGAGCAAAAAATAGCCTCCTGTGGGCAGACCTGAGACTTCCATAACAATACTGACTCCTTCAGTAGTTTAACTGAGGGGTGAACAAACATGGCTTCCTTATACTGTGGTTGGCTCAGCTCAGCTCAACTCAGCTCAGCAGCCCTGGTGGGAAGGAGAGGAATTGGAGGCAGAAAAACCTCTAGACAGAGTTTGGCCTAAACTGCATCTTAAATTAAAAAAAAAAAAAAAATGCCATGGCAGAGGGTGTTTTAATCACTTTTGGCTTCATTTTGGCTGTCATAGTCATGGATCTAGTTGCAATATGTTTAGTGGTGATGGTTCTTTTCCATGCCTTCTCCAAGAAAGTTCAAGGAGAATAATGGGGGAAAAAATACAAGGATTGCAATACTATGTTACAGACAAGGAAAGGGGCACTCTTCCTAATAATTAGATTAATAACAGCTTTGAATAATTAGATTAATTCAAAGCTCTCTGGCTGCAAGATGCTTGTCAGCTCTTTCTGGTAGGGGTCCGTCAATTCACCAAAACATCAACTAAAATAACCAACAGAGCTTTGTTTGTTACAGCGTAAACTGGCACAACTGAACCTACACTTAAAATTTTCTTGTCTCTCTGTTTGATTTTTATTTAAGGGGTTTGAGTTACAATGATAATGATTTGGACAAGGTAGTGAAGGCACATGCCTTTCTTCCCAACATGAAATAAAAAGAAACAGGCAAGTCCCTGAGTTCATGATCAAACTAATTTACACAATAAAAGCCAAGATGGCAACTCCAGTTGTTTAGCCACTTGCTGAGATACTCTAAGGTTCAAAAATGACAAAATTTTCCTTAAGGTTACCATGTAAATTCTTTTTTCTTAATAATAGATGTTATGTCCTTACAGATCTAAAGGTTGAATTCACATATATTTTAGGTTTATGTAAAGAGAGATAATGTCACACTGCTCTGGAAACTGCCTTATCCTTTTAAACGTGAGACATTTTCACAGGGGAAAACTGCAGGCGATGCCTATGTAAAAAAGACACAGAGGCTTAAAGATGGCAAAGTACATGCCAACCTGGTTTAGTTTTAAACACTCAAAAATTATATTCATATGTTCAAAAAACAAAACTGTCCATCCTATATCAAAAACATGGCAAGCCAAAGAATAGCCCAAACCAATGTAAAAAAGCCAGGTACAAGATGCTTTGGATATACTAAAATGCTAAGGGTAAGAGAGTTTATATGCTTAATGCTGAGGGTTTACATAAAGTTTGGCTATAAAGGCTTAACTGTCTACTCTATATAAAAAAGGGGCAAGCCAAAAAATAGCCATTATCAATGTAAAGCCCAGGTACAAGATGCCTAGGGTCTGCTTAAATGCTAAAGGTAAGTGGGAATTTATATAAAGTTTGGCTATAAAGGCATAACTACCAATTCTATATAAAAAGGGGATAGGACACCATCTATAAAAATCTAGGGCTAAACTTCTAAACAGCTACAAGACACTTATGGTATGCTTATATTCTCAATTAAAAAGGAATTTACATAAAGTTTACTTAAAACATGTGTTTCTATTGCTCAAGACAAACAACTTGTTTCTCTAATTGGAGGCTTTTCTAGGGAAATAGGTAGCAACTTGGCCTAATACAACAGGCATGCAAGAGCCCAAAAAGCTATTTTAACTTATCCAACCTTGTTTTGATTTCAACAGGATAATGACTGTATGTTCAATAATAATGGTAACTTATCTTGCTCTGATCCCTTTACATGGGAACAACTATAAAACTAACTGAGAGATTAATATATATATATATATATATATATATATATATATATATATATAGCCAGAAATTCAACAATACTTGGCCAATGAATCCTTGGCTATAATGTCCTCAAAATATATTATGCTAATCTTTCAATTTGCATAGATGAAATTGGCTTACACTTTAGTTGCATCCTGCACATCTCATACATTTATAATTTTAGAACTCTATAATGCTTGTGAGAAATTATGTTTGCAGAAAAAAAGAACTGGACACCAGAGATGATGGAGCAAACCTAGCAGAATCATTCTTCAGCATGCTGAGACATGGACACATCAGTTCCAGCATCTTGCATGTCCCAGCATTCTGCTTGTTCCTGCCTCAACTGCTTCAATTGCCGAATCTCATCAATGCCTGCTCTGAAAAGATTTTTGAAGAAAGCTACTAATCATTATTGGTCCAGCATTGTAGACTGTTCCAAAGAGGACTTTTATTAAGCCTGAAATTTCTCCACATTCAAAGACTGGACCACAAATGTTATTGCTTGCTTAATTAACCATTTTCCCCAATTTTACTTGGGGTCACTACAGGATTTCTACATGTCCAAAATGTCAGCTAGAAGAAATCCATGAGAACAACATCCAACTTTCCTTAAACGGGGTTGGGTATGTATTTGGTTCTTTGCTATGGCTACAAAATTTTATTGTAATTGAGAGCTGTTTATAATTATTAATGGTCATATTCAGAGTGAAACAAGGTAATACTCAGGGATTTCTCTCTTTTCCTTTTCTTTCTTAGATAAGGAGAAAAGGGGTTAAAAAGAAAATAGTATACAGGGTCTTTTTATAGGAATAAGACAGAAGTTAGATTATTGAATCTATTCAGGTTAGGGTTTTATTTGTTATTCTCAAGTAAGATTAATTTTAACTCTGGTATAGGAATTTGCATACTGATACAAAAATAAGTATTTTTGATACATTGGTATAAGCTTTAGTATATTGATACAAATTCAAAGCTGCTTCCAATACTTTTAAACTGCTATTAAAAACTGGTTAGGATATTAGGTAATGCAAGTTAATTGCTAGTTATTTAAATCATAGTCATGTCAGACCCTAGTCTAATTTATTACATGAGCATACATCTGAATTTTAACAGGTAGATATGATTTTGTAGACAGATCGATCATATAAAGATAGGTAGCCTTCAAAACTTCAGAGACCTACAGAATATGGCATTTTAAAATGTCTTTATTATTTTAAAGATTCTTTGACAATGAGACAGGTCATCTCTTGGTAGCACCCCACCTACCTGAAAGAAGATAGTGAGCATCGAAGAACCTCCATATGGAGATGGCTTCAAATGTGGCAAACAAGCCACTGGGGTAAACATAATACCCTTGCTTCACAACAGACAAATTCTGCCAAAAATGGGCAAGCTTATGCAGAACAAGTTGAGTGCTGAACTCTGCCAAGACAGGGTAAGCAAGTCCTAAATAGCTCCTGTTTCACATATATGTCTGTCAAATATTCTGAGTCAGAAGGCTGAAGATGATGCTCCAACCTTACAGAAAGTAATGGGTGACTGTTCAGGTAGCAAACTGTCTCTGTCAATTTTTTTTTTTTTTTTTTTTTTTATTTTTGGAAGTTGCTAACATGGACTTCCTATTTACTCTATCACCTAATTTTATTCCTTCTCAAGTCTCTTATGGGGTTGAAGACCAAAGAGTTATAGTGCCACAATTAAGCTTAAGTTGTTTAGAAGTTAAAAAATGCTTTGATATAGGTAATACCAATAGGGATAAAAGTTAATTTAGGTATAGAACTTTAAACTTGTCAAGATAGGTAGGATGATCAGATACTTTCTCCTAAGTTGCTAAATACACATGCACTGGACATTGCACATGTAGATTTTACCTAACAGTTTTAATAATTTCATAATTATTCTTGTATTGAAAGAAAAGGAGCCTTTTATTGGACTTAAAGTGGGAAACGTTGGTGTAATGTTCTTTTGAAATGTATACACTTTACCCTTGTTCATTCAAATGCTGATTTCTCTTCCCCACTCTCTGGTTTCAATCCAGACATTGCATTGTGATAATTATTCTAAACATCACCTGTCTCAACTTTGTGCAAACATCCAAAATAAAGTAACTAGGCACAATGTTGAGCAGGGAAAGGAAGCACAAATAGAGGGAGAAGCCAGAGGACAGGAAGATGGGAAGAGAGCTGGGAGAGCAAGGCTGGAGGAGAGCTATGAGAGAGACCTGGAGGAGAAATCTTGGAACAGCATGGAGAGAATGAACCAGACCTAAGATTTCACAAAAAAGCAAGTATAATGGGTAAAATCTAAATGTAAGGAAATTATGAGGGTTTGGAGGTTTAGGAGAGTGTAACTATTGTCCAGCATGGTGTTCTAGGTTACCTAAATAAACCAGGTCTCTGTGTGGTGATTTGGTTATACAGCTGTTTAGGATTAACAGCAAGGTTTAATAGAAGATAAACCAATAGTAAATATTAATCACCACTTACAACACAGGGGCCACAGGGAAGACTGTCGGGAGACAGGGCTCATCTAGTACTATGATTTTCAGAGGAACCACTGTACGCAGGAGAGGAAAGGAAAGCCAAGAAACCTTGTTGGTAAAAAGAATAAGATGATTCAACCAAGGGAAGGCATCTGTGTTGGTGTAGTCCAAAAGTGAGGATACCTCATTTTCCCAGGGAAATTGAAAGATAGCCATCAGTCTCTCAGACAAAGGGAAACATTTATGTGGAACATGGAAAGGAAATCATCAGTCAACTGGTGTTGGATGTGTGGATATAGAAACTCGATAGCCAAGAAAGAGGAGTTCCAAATCCAGGGAAGGGAGAGGGGAGAATCCCACCTTTTGAGATAGACAATAGGTGCAGTACTTATCTGGAGCTTAATTGATCTGAGAGGTGGATTCAGATGGCTTTTCTGCAGCTTACAAGCATCCCTTTTAAGTTTTATAAAGGAGATAAACTTTTAGAGATGGCAGCATCACCATTGTAACATGCATTGAAATACACATTGTAGAAAAGGTGGTAGACATACACCTTTGTGTTAACAGCATTAACATTCTCAAAGGTGAACTGTGGACAGGCAGAAGTCTTTCCTGAAGTAGAAGGGACAAAAGCTCACTTGTTCTTAACTTTTACTACGCTTATACATTATGGAAAACAGGCTTAACCCATTTTTAAGTTTATATTTATCAATCTTAAACACTTTCTTAGACACTTAGACACTTATAATTTGTGTTTCCCAACCTTAAAACACTTTCTTAGACTTTTAAACATTTTGTTGAAGCTTTATAATTTAAACTTCTTCTCCATAGGCCTTTGTATCTAGTTACTTAGCATTAGACATATGTAAGACTGCTGTGAACATTTATTGTTCTTTAGCCAAAGGGATGACAAAAGGTTACAACTGAGGCTTGTTTTTTGTTCAGTCTGCAGCAAACTAGACCACCTCAAACTTATAGCTCTACCAGTGAGGCTTAAGGCCAAGTCTCCTGCATATGAAGAGAACTGAGAAGGCATCTGAAGTCTCCCAACACAGAAATTGACAATATGACCAAGGGACCCTAGTTTGAGGCCAAAACAGACCCTCAAAACAGACCTGTTACTCTGGGCTGGGTTATGGTGTTGGAGGTTGCTGTATCTAGGAGCCATTTGTCCTCTGCCAGGCCAATGAGCAGGAAGGCTGAAAGCATCTGTGGCTCTTGTACTGGTTGAGCCTCCATGCCTGGGCATAGAGAAAAAGCCTGCATTGGAGCATTTTGACTTCCAGAAGCCAGTCTGCCAGCAGGTAGTCATGGCTTGTTGAGGCAGCCATGGGACCAGTGACCCCTTTGGCTGCATTTCAAGCAGTCCCCTGGTGAAATTGACTTTTGGCTATACCCCCACTGGATGGGGCACTGAAGACCTCTGGTTTTCTGTGTGGGAATGCCAACAGCCTCAGAGCAGCAGCCAAGGTCTGGAGCATAGTTTAAGTCATAGATGAGCCTGTCGGGAAGGCACCTCTCTAATTCTTTTTACCAGATCCTATATGGTGACTCAAGAACCATCCTTAGATTTTTAATTAAGATAGCAGTGAGACCATGTTTGCATCTGTAGGACTATAAATATAATTTTGGACATGTTTGAAGACTTGATCATGTGTGAGATGACTGACTGTCAACTTGCATTTTTTTAACCATCAAATATTAGGGCTTTAGGTTTTGTCCCTGTCAAGGTAGAGCCTTAAAAGTCATAAACATAGTTTATAACTTATAAAAGTCTAAGGCTGTATTGTAGATCAATAATGTTTTTATATTTAGAAAATAAGAAAAAGAATATTTTAACCTTGATAGTGAAGACATAGCATAATGACCAAGTTTTAATATGAATAAATAAATGACTCTAAAATTAACAGATATCA